>JAQHUG010000009.1:9768427-9832704 GCA_028555095.1 Dicrostonyx torquatus
ACAGTGATATATTTGTGTGCATATATAGATGATAGATATAGACATAACATATGTAGACATTTCCCCTTTTGTAATTGTTCTAGCTAAAATTTCTGCTGTTACATTTAGATAAAGTCTATGAGAGGTAGTACCCTTGTTTTGCTCCTAATTTTAGAGAAAATGCTGTTATACTTTCCCAATTCACTGAGATGATAGCTGTGGATCTACACACACACACACACACACACACACACACACACACACATATCTGTGTATCAAGTTTATAGAACTTATGTTGATGTATAATCCTCCCAAATCTAACTTGAACAGGGTTTTTATTATGAATTAACACTGAATTTTATCAAATGATTTTTTTCTGCATCTATTCATTCCATTGGTGTGACTTCTTGTGCATTGGCTGAATGAGAAATAATCCTCCATGAACTCACATGTTTGGACACATGGTACCCAGGGGTGGTGATCTTTAGTGAGATGGTAAATCCTTGCTAGCAGAAGTATGTCACTGGCTGTAGGCTTTGGGAGTTCATAGCCTCCTCTGACTTCCAGCTCACTCTCTCTGCTTCATCTTTGCAGTTGAAGATGTGATCTTTCAGTTTCCTGCTTCGGCCCTCTGCTCCATGCCTCCCCACCGCTATAGACACTGCAGCTGGAAACATAAGACAAAAACAAAAATTCTTCCTTCCATAAGGCATTTCACAGTTTAAGAAGGGATCCAGTCCATCAAGGAGAGCACTTCGCAACCTGTGGGTCACAACCCCTTTGAGGATCAGAAGACCCTTTCACAGGGGTCCTATATCAGATATTCATAACAGTAAGAAAATTAGAGTTATGAGGTAACAATGAAAATTATTTTATATCTGGGGGTCACCCCCACATGAGGAACTGTATTAGAGGGTGGCAGCATTAGGACCGTCCAGAAGCTGATCTGGGTGGTGAAAATGTGACAGGAGAAGACTGAGGTGGCTGAACCCATTGTATCTTCCATGTCCGTCTAGTGTTCCATAGCTCTCCTATGCCCACATGTTTCCCTATATTAGAGAAGTTTTCTGATTTTTTTCATTGAGTGACATTCCTGTGCCTTTCGTCTTTATCTTCACACCTTTGGCCAAATGCATTTCTACAGATGTTCATTCATTTAATGATGCCACAAAGATTTCAGATGGTGGCTTCTCCCTTCTTTCTCTTTTTTCCTTTAAAAATATTTTTAATAAGAATCTCAAAAAATGTCTTCAACATCAGATATTGTTTCTTATGCTGGATCTGATCTGTTGTGAAGGTTTTCAACTGGGTTATTTCAAACTTTACTGAGCTCTTTATTTTCAAGATTTATGTTTGGTTCCTTTTCAAAAAGTCTGTCTCTTTGATGAGTTTCTTAGTCATACCCCACATGGCTTTTGATTTCATCTAAGTGTGTTTCTGTATTTTGTTGAAGTTCATTGAGCTTCTCTATAATTCTTGCTAAATAGTGTATCAGGCATTGAATCCATTAGAATTTCTGTTGCGCGAGGGATCTGTTGCGCGAGGGCAGTAGTGTTCTCTTGGAGCTGCCAGGCACCTTGTCTGGCAGCGTTCCTCATGCTCCCACACTGAGCTATCTGTAGAGTTGAATCAGCTATCTCTACAACTTCTATCAGATGAATTCCTAAGCAAATGGTTTTTTTCTGAAGCTATGCTTGAGAGTGTAGGCTTATAATGCAAAGTTGGCTTTGTTTTCACATAGAAGCAAGAATAGGGTTTGCTCGTAACTTCTTTTATTGGCTCTGGACATAGTGTGTATATTATGTTGGAATTGGAGAGACTCACACTCTCTGCAGACAGCACAGAAGTGGGAATGTTCTAGCACTTCCAGAAGACAGGGTGGAGACAGAGAAGCATTTGGTCATTCACTGCCTCCTTCCTCCTACGATGGTTCCCTATTGGGAAAGAGGGGGGAGTCCAGGGCACTGTTGATGTTGTTTCTGTTGCTTGTTAGTATATCTGGCACTGGTTAAATCGGTAGGAACAGGAGGCCTGAAGAGCTTTTCTTTTTATGAGACAATATGGTACAGACCCAGGTGCTTATCAGAAGGGGGTGATGGGAACCACAGTGTGTGGTCAGAGTAGTGTGGATAAAGTGGGTGCCAGCCTTTCCTGCTGCTACCTAGGAGCAGGATCTTGGGGACCCCAAGATGTTCACACTCATGGCTATGATAATGACTGGTGACAGTTGTTTTTATCTGTCCCTCCTCCTCAGTCTTTAAGTAGGAACTGGCAACATCTAAGGACAGCGACAGTTCCTCTCAGCCTCCTCTAGCTATGCACACCCAGGGATTTTTCTCATCCCACTGTTCATCTGAAGTACTTACCAAGCAACAAGGTCAAATGAGCCATGCCTAGGACTGGGGAAAATCTTCAGCCTGTTCCCTTAAAGAGGGATACTGCTCAAGTCTGCCTCAACATGCCTTGTTAGATGGATTCAGTGGAATCCCAGACTTTCCCCTTTACACTGGTCTCAGAGGGAGAGCTCTGCTGACATTCTGGTCCTGAAAGCTTTATACAATCTTTTTCTGCCTGTGTCACAACACCCTTGTATTACGATGCAGGGCAACTAATGATTTGGGGTCAAATTCATTCTGTTAGAATACATTAGATTCATCAGGATAGGTTTCCATCAAACCCCCAGAGAGATGGAAAAATGAAGGACTTCTGACCCTCTAGAGCAATCTAAATTCATGCAATAGCTACTTTCTGAGGCTGGCTCCTGGATTTAGCATCCAGGGCCCATTGTTCATTAGGAGGTGGTATGTGATCAGTTTTCAAATGCAAGCTATTGTGCAGATTTCAGTTCTTCATGTGGACAACAAATCTCTGATGATTACAGAACTCCCCAATAGCCAAAAGAACTGACAACACCATGTTGCTAACTTTGCTGGGATGCTATTTCACCATCACCCAGGCAGAAGGGGAACTTTCTCTTCCCTGGTTTCTGCGCTGTGGTTCTGGGTCTCTGAATTGTACAAAGTTCTAGTTTTTCTCATGCTGGCTTCCAGTGTTTTCTCTCACAGTCAGTTATCTGAAAAGGCAGCTGCACACCTGTTTTCTTAGTTCTTCTTTGTGGAGACTGAATGATGGGTGCATCTGTTTTGAAAGTTCCTAAACCTACACTCTTAATCACAGAGGAAAGAATGAATGACAGGGTCGATGTGTCATGGCAGAAAGAAAGGTTGGAGAACAAGTGTCCTTAGATGGCTTGTTAGTTAAAGGTAACCAACAAAAAAAGATAGGCAAGTGTGTTACCTATCAAGATCTGAGAAGTTCCTTCTGAAATGATACATAGCATTGCTGATCATAAGAAAATCAGCATCTCTGACCCAAGGCAAGTAAGTAAAATACTAACACAATCTAGATTGTTTAACTGAAAGTACAAATGGATATAATGGACATGACATGTTTATTAGTCAGGACTCTCTAGAGTAGTAGAATGTATAGATTGAATCTCTTTCTGTATACATAGAGAGGGGATTTATTAGCATCACATTAGTTATGGTCCAACTAATCCAGCAATGGCAAACTATAAAGAGAAAGTCCTAGAATCCAGAAGTCACTCAGTCCACAACACTGGATGTCAGTAAATTCTGGAATCCCAAGGAAGTAGGTTCTAATGCCAGTGAAGGAATGAACTTGCCAGCAAGGTGAAAGCAAGCAGGCAAATAGCAAAAACTTCCTTCTATGTCCTTCTATAGGCGTCCAGAAAAGGTGTGGTTAAGATTAAAAGTGTATTTCTCACCTCAAGATCCAGATCCAAAGCTTGGGACTCCCTGACTCATAGATGGGAACTAGATGTGGGTTCGTCCACTTCAAACCGAGCAGAAGCCCTCCAGTTCTGCATTGTAGTTTATCCTGAACTAGAGAAGACTGCTCAGACATGGGTTTAAGCCAAGAGAAAGTCTTTATTAGCTGGCTGGTGAGTACACTGGGCATTCGGGATCCCGTTGTAGCCTAAGACTTTCTCAGGGAGAACTTTTAAGTATAAAAAAATCATGCTGTGGGTTGACATACTTCAGTTAACAAGAACAGTTAGCTAGAAGCAGAATTATGGCAGCCCAAAAGGCAAGGTTAGTACATTTAAAGACTTTCACAGAACTATGGACTTTGATGGATTAGGTCTCTGCTTTCATTTTTGGCAGGTGTGCTATCTACGTGCTGAGTTTTACAACCTAAATGGCACTCCCATAATGGAGTCAGTTGTACTAAGGTCTGGGTGCCTACTAAAGTCTGGAGCTTTGTTACAATTCCAGATGTAGTCAAGTTAACAAACAAAAAGACCATCACTCAAGTCTCTTACATTTAGACTAAGATGAGAATAAGGGCTGACTCTCTGAAGTTTTGCCCTGTATGCTATCTAATAAAAAGTACATATTAAAATTCACGATTGGGATCACGATGGTGAGGGATGGCTCGGGTGCACCCTCCCAAACAGTGTTTCTCTTGTTTTGTTTTTTCTGTTTTCATTTCCAAATACCATCACTATAGCATATGGGAAAGCTATAGCACTTGCTGGCAGCAGTGTTAAATAGCCAGGTGACAATGCTCTGGTTCTTCATGGCCAAGTGCTTCCATTTTAGTAACAAACAACCTACCAAGTGTTGCTATATTTATAGCCTCAAAAGTTTTGTAGCACTCCCAAGAGAGATATAGGGAAAGGAACATTTACGGAGAATTCACAGAGTGGCATTCCAATTTACTACCCTGCAGATTCTTCTGACCATGACTGTAAGTAATGGCATTCTATTAGTGCCAGAAGGTTGGAGCAGATGGTTTGGTCTATGAGCCAGCTGCATTGCATTCAGATGTTCTAAGAAATAGCTGTTGAGAAAGACCCTAGGTAAACAGAACATTGAATTGCATGCCGGAGAGGGAAAGTGCCATCCTGTCTGTACCCATTCACAATCAGCTAGACCTTCACCATCAATGCGGTCACAAGACATCTATAAGAACCTCAGAATGAAGGAAGAGACACACAAATTCCCATCTGGACTTAACATGTCACATATCAAGGCAATTCCTTCAGTATAGGTAGTGTCAATATTTGTCTCTAAACTTTCCTAAATTACTTTCTCCACCTCCATTAGCATTAATATATGGACCTTCTTGTAGTGTAGCTCAGTTTTATTACTATGCTAGGACTTTGTCCAAGCAGTGTCAATATATGGGTGGCAGCTTTGTTATACTGAAGATGTATTAACAGCCTATGGTTATAGTCCCTAATCAGAACACCAGTTGTCTTAAACCATGGCCTAATGCCTCCCTTCTCATTTTCAAAGTAGCAAGCCTTACTGTTTTCAAAGAATCTGTGTGACGGTGTGGGGAAAGAGGAACCTGACCACCCATCTAGGAGTCAACAGAAGCCAAGGAAAAGAATAACAGGACAATTTCTTCAGTATCTGTGGGCTGTGTCACTTTCCCATTAATTCCTGCTTATCCCAGCCAAAGCATCTGCGATAGTGTTCAATGCACCTTTCTTCACATACATGATCTTTGGAGAAGTCCCTATGGTTAAGTAAAGACCCTACGCTTGCCTTCCTTAGTAACCAGTGACTCCACCAGCCATCCTAGTATGTTTTCTGTCTGGGTTGTGGCAGAGTGTTTTTCATTCATTAAATCAAGTCTCATTCTCTTTCTGTAGAAAGGTAAGTGGGAGGAAGACTAGAAGGCAGTGTTCAATAGCAATGATTTAATGATCACATCTTTTTCTCTCTCAGCTTACAGTCTTCTGATACAGATAATACCTAGGGCTCTTAAACATTTGTGTGTTTGATTTTGTTTGTTGTAATTTTATATTTGGTCTTGAAAACCAAAACCTACCTTCATGTATAAATTCTTATCATTTCTTTTTTATTCAACCACATTGCTACCATTGATCCAATCATTAAAGCTCAACAATTTCAATGCAGCTCCAACACCATGTGTTAGGTATACACACAGCACTCTTCCCAGAACCACGCTCCTAAGCAGTTTAACATCAATGGTGCCCACATGGGCTTCTCCTGCATATGCCAACCCTGGATGTGCCACAGTGGTAGTTGCCTGGAGAATGAGAGCAGAGTTCTCATCCAGTTGCTCATCATTAAGCTCTCTCACCAGTTCTGATTCAGATATGACAACTCTGTTGATACACTTTAATCAAAAAACTGTATGTTGAATGAGTTCAACAGCAGAGCTCTCCCAGATCTGATGAATGCTATTTAGAATCCATAATTTCTTTGTATAGCACTACTAAAAACAGACAAAAATGATGCCCAATATATAAGCAAAAAAAAACCTAATATCAAAAATTAAATTTAGGACACCCCTAAAATGAGCCTTCCTTTCTTATGTAGACTGTCTTATCACTATTCTACATTTATATTTTTATTACTCTACATTTTGTTTTTAAGAAATATTTTATTGTAATTGGTCCTATCATATTTTTAAATATTTTGGTAATAATGTTGAACCTGAGTGCTTGCTCACCACTGCCACCTTTTCAGCTAATGGACATGAGTGTCTTTTTTCCTGTGTGTTTATGTGTGTGGTATCGTGGATCTTTGTGCAACGTGAGGCAGGCACGGTACATTGACAGCTACAGCCAAGGCCCATCTTTTGTTTATAGTCGTATATATGAACTGTGGTCACATTTAATTTAAAGGTTAGAAGGAACATTTGTCCTCAAAATAAAGAAATTGAAGAGATGACCTTTCCATTTTCAGGCAGAAGATTAGTGGATCATCAAGACAGGAAATGGAACTCCTGGGTCTTTATTCAAACTCTTTTCCCAACTTCTTTTCACTTTTCTTTTTCTTTTTAAATGTTATTGCTATTTGATTTGACTCATAAGTTGGTTCTCCCTCTAGGAATGATTCACAAAGGCCTGTGGACTTCAAGTTCTATTTCATTACATGGCAATGTCACTGAATTCTGGATTTTTATAATAAAGCTTCTAGATATTTCCAGTTTTCTCTTTTCAACACTAAATTTGCAATATCTGTTCCTATCTGCCACTCATCGTCTGAGCACAGGGAAGCCCCATCATGCTGGATGGTTATACCCAAAATTTTGACATTGTCTTGGCCTCTTCTTATCATCCCATATTCTACCCAAACAATTCTTTGTAGTAGGAAGTTTGCTTGTTCATTCCTGGCTGCCCAGGCTCAAAATAATCACACAGAAACTGAATTAATTAAATCACTGCTTGGCCTATTTGCTCTAGCTTCTTATTGGCTAACTCTTACATATTAATTTAACCCATCTACATTAATCTGTGTACTGCCATGTGGCTGTGGCTTACCAGGTAAAGTTCTGTCCAGCGTCTCTGTCTGGTGGGGATACACTGACTCTGCCTTCTTTCTCCCAGCATTCAGTTTAGTTTTCCCCACCTAGCTCTATTGTGTCCTATCACAGGCCAAAGCAGCTTCTTTATTCATTGACCAATAAAAACAACACATATAGAGAAGAACTTCCCACATCAATTCTTCAGCAATACCTACCTGATAATTTTCAAAATACCTTCTAATGTGATCACATCTCTTACCTCATCTATTGCCACCAACAGTCATGACCACCTTTTACATCAGTTACTGCAATACCTTCTTATTTAATTCCACAACTTCATCTTTAGGGATGTTGCTTATCTTACCATTATTGGATGACTTGACTCTTTTATGATGATACATGGATGTCTCACTACTCAAAGTCTTCTCCAGGTCTTGTTCAGAAGATAGTTCTTTAACATCCCTATGGTGGTTCTTGTGCATGCGATTCATTGTCCCCTGTGTCTCATGTTTTATCCCTGCCATTAGTTTCCTTTATTTCCTCTTATCTGTGTTTTCATTTGTGATATAGACATGCTCCTACCTCAGGGTTTTCACACTTACTGCTTCATTCCCTGAATGTTCATCCTCATAAATCCTAACATTAGCACTTCTAGATCAGGGACTTTTTCAGGCCCTTGGTTTCTGAGTCCCCAGAATCCAGAACAGTGCTCAGCCCCAACATCCACACCATATGTGACTGTTGGAGACTGAGGTGAGGTGAGCTCTCCTCACCAGCAGCTATTTTTCTCTTTGATTGTTTTGTGGTGCTATGTGGCCCTTGAAGAACTGATAGGCCCAGAACTAAAGTGTTTTGTTCAGATTCTAAACTACTGCATTGGATGAAACTCAGTTTCTCGTCCCGGTTGGCCCCAGTGATCTTCCTTTCTTCTCAACCTTTTTTGCTACCCACTGGCTGCCTCCTTGAGAGAAACATGTGATCCTAGATGTTCTTGTCACTGGAGCCCTCAGGCAGGTCTCAGTCTTATGCTTTGCTCCTAGCCCAGCCCCTCTCCAATTACTCCGGCTGAATGGCCTTATTTTCCTGTTTCTATGATGAAAATCATTCCCATCCTGACCACTGTATCACCAGAGGCCCACAGAGCATGACACACAGTCGGTACCTACATTATATGTGGAGGACTAATGAATTTCATTAGTCTAGCAATCAAAGTCCTAAGACTTTTCCCTGCAGGACAGCCTGAGCCCATGGAGCTAAAGTAATGTATTGGCAAGTCCATCTCCTGTAGCTTTTAAGAGTCTCCGGCCAGGAAGAATGTCTAATTCATAGTCACTCCCCTCACCCCAGGTATCTCACAGCTTGTGGTATCTAGCAACCTTCCATAGGTGTTGACTAAGTGACAAGGAAGCTATAGAAGGACCAAAGTCATGTTCATCATATTCATTTCACTGAGAGAATGGGGAATGTGAACATTAGAGTATAAAGTATTGTTGTATGTGGGGGAGAGGTACAGGTTGTTTGTTCCCAGCACCCAGCTCCCAGCCCCCAGCCGCTGGCCCGCTCAGCCGCTGGTTGCTTGCTTATGCCCGAAATAACCACATGACAATTATATTCATTTAAACTCTGCCTGGCCCATCATCATCAGCCTTTTCTTAGCTAGCTCTCACATCTAAACTAACCCATTATAAAAGTCTGTATGTCACCACAAGGTGGGTGACTTAACGGACGGTTCTACGGTACATCCATCTGTGGCAGGGGCCTCATGGCGACTGGCTCTCTCACTTCCTTTCTTCCCAGAACTTCCATTCTGTCTACTCTGCCCACCTAAGGGCTGACCTATCTTACAAACCAGGCAGAGTCTCTATTTAACCAGTCAAAGTACAGAAATACAGATGAACCCTCCTACTCCAAAGTATTAAAGAGTAGACATTATGAAATGACTAGGAAGGTCTCATAAAGGCCAAAGCAAAGTAGAGCTATGATATATAGAAAATAAATGCCTAGAATTAGGCTCAGAGGGAAAAGGAATACAACTGTTAGATCATCAATTCATAGTGCGGGTTCAAAAGTGTGTCAAGTTCTGGCCTAGAAATCTACATGTCCTTTGCACCGGCTCAAAGATAGCATCACACAGAATCTACGTTAATGAGTACTGTGAGTCAACATTTTGACAACCCACATACTCCTTACAGCAGGCATTCCTAATTTTCTCTTTGTCTTGTGTTTGTCTTCAAACCCTGTCTCCTTTCCCACAGTCCTTATCTCACCTTGCTGAGAAAATAAAGGACCCTTAAGGGGAAGTATGCAGTTTTTCATCTTCATCAAAATTATCTCTGATCCGACACACCTGCTCTTCATCTTCTTCTGCCTTAACATCTAAGAATTTACCTCAACACTGCATCTGGGACCTTCATGTTTTTTCTACCATCTAACACCCTTCTTCCTTAATTATTGCCAACTTTCCTGCATTTAATGTCTCATTCTTTATTCATACTAGTTTGTCCTTTCTGTCTGGAAATATTCACAGATCTTTCTACTTGAAAAAACAATGGATGCTATTATTGTCTCCCTGCCTCGGGCTTCTCTATTCCCTTTCATGACTAGATAGCTTATATACGCTTACATGTCATAATCTCTACCCTTCTGTTTTCTAGTTTTCCATTAACATGGGATCGTGCCCTCACTTAAAGTCTCTGCCCTGCTTGCATCCCAAAGACTTGACTCGTTTTTTATTGAAAAATTCTTCCTGATCTTCATTTCTACCATAGATAGGACCTTGGTTTTTTAGTTCACTTAGATATTCTAGGGGCCAAATACTGTTTGGGCATTCTTCATGAAATATCAAAATAATTCGTCGAAATGAAATCCTGGACTCATTGAGTAAACATGCATCAAGACAAGTATAGCTTTACATGTGAATGAGTTTAAGTGGGACAGACTAGTGTAGAATAATATGTTACAAAATAGTATAAAACTCACATTTTAAAATATAATATGGTGCATAATTAGATGGGAAAGTGGCAGAATTTCATCTTAGAAGCCTTGTAGGTAGAACTGACACCTAAGCTGAGATCTGCATCAAAGCTGAGATCTGCATCAAAGCTGAGACCTGCATCATACGTATTTCTCTGCCTTGGGATGGAGTCGTGCTGAATGCTATAAAGAGAAGGAGTAGTCAATGAAGTGCACTGCAGGGGAATACATTGATAATCGCCTTTATTCATGCCCTGGGAGCTTGATTCTCTATTACTACATCATCAGGATGACTGTTGTTTTTTTTTGTTTTAAACTACATTTTGTTTTTAACCAATTGTTAAATAAACTGATAGGAGTGCAGTGTAAAGTTTCAATATATTTTGTGATATATAATGATTACATCAAGGTAATTAGCATATCATTGCCTCAAGTATTTATAGTTTCTAGTATCAATGGCAAACAAGAGTTATTTTAGCTTTTCTGAACCAAAATGCCATTGCTAATTGTAGACATCTTGTTTCACAGTCACTAAAACTTAATCCTGCTAACTGTAACCTGTACCCATTGACCAGTCTCTCTGTTCTCTTTTTCTTCTTTTTGGGCCACTGATCAGTTATTTTATGAGATCAACTGTATCTGATTCTAAATATTGAAGATATCAAGCAATATTTGTCTAAATGTGCTTGCTTATTTTACTTAACATGATTTTCCAGGGTCATCTATGTTTCGTCATATTACAAGCAACTAATTATAGTCAAGACTGAATAGTATTCCATCACTCACACCTATCCACCCTATTTTCCTAAATCATTCTTCCCCTGATGGAAACAGAGAATGATTCCATGTCTTGACCACAGGGAATAGTGTCATTAGAAATACAGAACATTGGTGTTGCTTGGAAACATTGATGTTGTTTTTATGGGTATAAATCTAGTACTTCTTGAATATTTTGTTGTATGTAACACTTCAAATCCTACCAGTACTACTCAGGTATCTATGAGTGCATGATTTAGCTAGAAAAAGACCAAATTAATGCTCCTAGTAAGTTTAGTGTGAGAGGGAAGAGCAAGGCCTGGACTGGAGCAGATAATGAAGGTAAACCTCGACACAGCACTGGGCTCTCCATCTACTTGTGACGCCAAAGATAACCCTTCCAAAGTCACATGATATAGACACAGTGGCTCTTTCTATGCTGCCAACTTGATACAGCTATTTTGCAAGAGGGAATCACAATTAAGAAAATGTCCCACTAGATTGGCCTGTGGTGCATTTACTTGACTGATGATTAATGTAGAAGGGTCCAGCTCACTGTGGGAAGTCTCACCCTGGGCGCTATGAGAAAGTCTGAGCAAGCCAGGAAGCCTGCTCACTATGGCCTCTACTTCAGTTCAAGTTGTGCTTCAAGGTTCCTGCCTTGATTTCCTGCCCTGACTCTGCTCAGTGATGGACTGCGACCTGGAAGTAAAAGACAAACCCTTTTTCTTCCTCAAAGTTGCTTTTGCTCATGGTGTGTTATGATAACAGTAGAAGCCCTAAGAGAAGTCCTCCTATATTACATAAGCAAGCTGCAGAAACAACCTCAAAATGCTACTGTCTTAATGAGTAAAGGACACTTTATGTACAACCTCAGAGTGCTTCTATGTTTGGAAGAGGGACCACTGTTTAAAGATGTTCAGGAACAGTAGTTTTTCCTTCTGGGTGTCTGAAACATTTCTCAGGATCTCCCCATCCAGAATGTGGTGGCTTATGTACAGATGTGAATTCTTGCCCCCCCCACCAGCTGCTGGAAGCAGAGGTTCTGGGACAGGACAAAGAAGGAGGCGCATTTTCACGCTGCACCAGTAAATCTGAGGCTCACTGGTGATTAAGGAGGCCTGTTCAGCACCTGGCAGAGGAGGCTGGTGATTCAGAGTTCACTCCAAAGTCTTTTGGGTGTCAGTCTCAGGAGTCAACCATTTTTGCTCACAGTCCTTCGGACGCTGCTTAATCATCAGACCCCTGCCTAACTGTCCAAATCTTTGGGGAATGGATCAGGTCTGTATCCAACAGAACCACCCCCTCTGTTTCTTATTCTATCTCTTCCCACCTCAAGATGGTCTCCCCTCAGCAGTCAGACTAATCCTCCCCAAACACTAAACTAACTGTGACACTGTGTAAGAGCTTGCGCTTGCATACTGGCCTAAGGTCACATGATATGACCATGAGGAATGAAATCAGGCTTGGTTGAGGGACCGCAGCAAGACTAAGACTCTGAGTCTTGAGAGCAACTTTACTGAGCAATCAAACATTTTATACACTGTGTTCTGGGAGCCATTGACTCAGACCTGAAAAATCTTTGACATATGCCTCTCAAGGCAGCTAGGTCAGGCCAACTCCATGGTTCCTATACCACGGCTCACTCAAGCCTGCCTGGTGTCATAGTCCTCCAAGTGGCAATTAATAGTTCTCTCAGAGTTGATTCTGTGCCCTCCTGGCTTTGAGATTTTACATCACTTTCTTCACATGCTGCGCTCCCAAGTGCTGCCATCTTGAATTCTGCAACAAAGCTGGGCAGTGTGGCCTCTCTCTGGGCCTCTGTACCTGCTGCTTCCTCTGTGATCTACACATGACCTTTCAGGGCTCAGAATGTATGTTCCAGGAATTGTTTGTGTAATATTTCAGCTAGAATGTGTTACTAAGTCTAACCGATTCACTCATCCTGAACCAAAGTCTGCACCTTAACTGTAGACAACACTGCCTCTCCCAGGAGCAAATGGGACTGGAGGAAAGAGACCCACCCCATCACCAGGAAATCAACTCAAGATTCTGCACTAGTCACAGCATGTCCATCTCTTTTACAGACAAAAGTCTGCATATCTTTAGCCTGAATTAATTTGCATATGCAATTTACATAATAAATGGGAAAATAAGGAAGCACAGTACTTGAAATGTAATCAAATTACATTGTTTAGAAAACAAAAAAACTGAAGCTTGCTGGTGTCAGTGGGTTAACACAGATCTCTCAATAGCTTAATCATCTACTGGATGATTCAGCCCAGTATTACCATCAGTGCTTCTTCCATGACTCATTCTGGTGGACCAACTTTTAATCAAAACTGAGGAGCTCAGAGGATGCTCATATAAATATTAGGATAGCATCTTTCATGGGGATAAAAATAAGCAGTATCAACCTCAACGAGCTGGCACAGTCTGTAAGCTCCGAATGTGAGCAGCAATTCTTGCCCACCCCTTCTGATGATCTCATCCTCCCCTACACTCTGGATTATCGCTCTCTCCCTCCCTGCTGATTCTTCCTTGGGGCATCAACAGACCTCAACTACCATCCTCACCACACAGCTACCCAACAGCTCTGCAAGTTAAATCCTCCCCGAACAAGACAAGTCACCCGTAGCAATGCTAGGGGTTACTGAGAAACCAAACCTATAAAAAGCAAAGGGAGGCAGGTGCTGTTCCTGGCTGACCATTTCCTTAGCTAGCCAGAACTGAAATCAGGTAAATCTGGCTCTGGCATTTAGGGCACATCAGCACAGCTTTCTATTGTCCATCTATTTTCTAGTCAGATATATAGACAGGTAGTTAGAAAGGTAGACAGATAACATACATTGGATTAATACTGATAGACTATTTCTGGAATCATCACTTAGTACCTTGTTCTAAACATTATCCCTCAGTGAATTAGGTTTTATTTGTTTTCCACATTAACACACCGAGTCACTGTGCTACTGAATGATATGTGAGCATAACCAATCTGCCAAAAAATAGTAGAATCAGCACACACATCTTAAACTTCTGCTTTGCCTTCTGACTATGGAGTCCCTTAGACTATCTTTTGACTTATGATAGTTTAGTTCACCTTTTTTTTTTTAACTTCTTTAATCTTTAATTGAATGTTTGGGGGTTTCACATTTGGTACGTCTTTGTAATCTCACAATCTTTGAAAATTTATTTTAAACACACAATTATTTATGGGCAGATCTTCATTGAATGAATAGATAATGTAATGATTTTTCAGAATTTCTCTCTGAAATTGTAGGTGTTGTGTCATTTAGAATTTTGAAAGCCATGCCAATGAACCAATCCTCTTTCCAATGTGTTACCTTTCTAACTTCATAGCTATTATGAGACAAGCAAAATTGAAGTAGCTAATCCATTGACTATGTGAACTGGCAGTCCAGAGTGGCTCTGTCGTGGTTTGAAAGATAATGGCTCCCAAAGGGGTCGCATTAAAGGAGGTATGACCTTGTTAGAGGAAATATGCCACTGTGGGGGCAGGTTTTGAGGTCTCTCTTGCTCAAGCTTCCCTCAGAGTGACAGACAGTTAACCCCCTCTTGTCTGCAAGATGCAGAACTCTCAGCTTTTTCTTTGGTGCCATGTCTGCCTGCATGCCATGCTCCCACCATGATGATAATGGACCGAACCTCTGAAACCGTAAGCAAGCCACCCCAATTGAATCTTTTCTCTATGGGAGTTGCCGTGGTCACAGTGTCTCTTCACAGCAATAAAAATCCAAACTAAGACAGGGTCCAATGCAGTTGGCCCAAAGACCACAATGTAAGGGATCAGATGGGTATGCAGGACTATTTGGGGATAGTGTCCCTGGGAAATCTTGAAAGGTTATATAGACTTTTCAAAAAGGACATTCGCTTCTGGAGTAAAACTATTTGTCTATTTTCTGAAATGATTTTTAAAACTATATAAAATACCAGAGACCTACCACACAATGTATACATGTCCCAACTTACCTTAATTGGACATGAATACAAACTTTATGGTTATTTCAAACTTACTATTAATTTTTAGGAAGAAGGTTTATATTTAGATTTTATACTCATTGCCTTTGTGCCATTCCAGAAGATTTTTATTTTTTGTACTAATGTTTCCAAACTTAAAATTTATGGGAATGAGTTTGCGTTATCAATGAAAAAGAAGACAGTTTCTCAATGAAGAGTTCCATAGAAGGGTCACTCCAAAAGCAGGGTTGTTTTCTTATTCTAAATGACCACAGTGTCTATAATTCTAGGCATAAATCCTAGAAAGTTATTTATTGATTCTTTATTTTCTTGTAAGCAATTAAGTGCCAACTATCCATCAAATTTTAATATCACAAAAAATGAAGAAAACCATGTTAACTCAGAAGACAGTATGAAGGAGTTTTCAGTCAGACTGAAAATCACAAGTTTGAGCTATATTTTTAATATTTTTAATTCTGTTAGAGAGAAAGAGAGAGAGAGAGAGAGAGAGAGAGAGAGAGAGAGAGAGAGAGAGGAGAGCTCTTTGTGCACATACTCTACCACTGAGTTGTATCCAGCTCCTTTAAATTTTTGAGACTGGATTTCACAAAGTGGCCCAAGTTGTCCTGCACCTCACTAAGCAGCCCAGATTGGCCTCAAGCTTGTAATTCTTCTGATTCAGCATCCCTAAGAAACTGTAATTAGATATGGTTTCCCCAAACTCACCTTCAAAGCTGATTTTGAATGTAAATAGTTCATGGAGGTGTAGTCCCAGGTACTAGGGTGGGAAGACAATCTCTGAGGGATGGCAAGACTGTTGTTCACTTCTCTGAAGCTATAATAAAACACTCTGGCCAAAAGTAACTTTGGAAGGAAAGGACTTTTTTTCATTTATACTTGCAGGGTTAACCAGTGACTCTTTCCCTCGTTGGTGAAAGTTACAGACTTGGGCAGAGACTTAGAGCTATAGCACTTGGAATGAAGAGCAGTCAATAAACAAATGGTTCCCAGATTTCCATACCCTCAGGAAAATCTGACTATCCCTTGCACTGATGGAACAGTGATGAAGCTCTGGTAGCCTCGGCGAGCAGAGAAATACTGGTCACCAAGAGTCACACAGGCACTGTCCTCAGCAGCTGGAGGGCACTTGGTGAACCCAGAGAGGATGGCCCAGGAATCCACAATAGTATCTCCAAAATTCTAGGAGATTTGGGTGTCTTAACTTTGCCATTAATTAAAAAACAGCAGCAGCAACAACAACAAAAAAACTATCTCCCTTAAGTAGCTGAATGACTAACCATGCCAGTTACGGACTTTTGTACACTAAATTCATTTGCCCAATGTAGTCTATAGAAACCTCAATCAGGGGATGTAATTTAAGTGATCTGGAATTCAAAACCCTGTCCAGTATCTCAGACACGAACCCAAACCTCTACCTGAACTTAGTTTCAATCTAGGTTACCAGCAATTATAGAGACAATGATTGTCCAAGTCATCTCAGCTCCCTAACGTAACAAGGCAGGTAGACATCTTCAAGTAGATGAAACGCAGCCATCACAAGTTAGCCATTTTTCCTACATTAAGAACATTCTAGAAGTACTATTTTCCTTGCTTACAAAGTTTATACAAATGTACATGCACACTCAAACCACCACATATCTAAGTCTCCCTAAAATGGAGCCTTCGTCCTGGTTTATAAAAATCCATCTTCTCCAAGATTTACAACTATAAAAATAGCCAATATCCAGTTGAAATCAGTTAACTAGTAAGTTGATTATATACAGCAGACGCAAACAGCTAAAAATGAAGGTTGACTTTTAGTCCATTATTGATATTTGTATCTGCCCAAGAGTAGGATATGCCCTGTCTCTTGTGCATTTGGAATTCATAAACTGGATTGTTGGGCTTCCCCCCCACCCAACAACAACAACAGCCTGTCTAATTCTATAAAAAGAAGGAAATTAAATTCTGTTGGTTTTTCTCTCCTTTTAGTAAGCCTGCTCTTTAAACTTTCATTTGACAATCACATATGGATTGGTCTCCAAGTTTGTATTTATTTCTTTTTAGAACAGCATTGTGCCCTGAGATCAATAAATCAAAATTGGATTGCCTCATCCTCAAAGGTGAATTGTTATCTTACTGAAGAGGTTATGTGAGGGGATCTCTAGTTTGGTAAAAATACATGAACAAAAAAAGGATTAAGATTCCTTGGGCTGAAAGGAAAATTCTAGATGGCTATTTTTTTCTGTTATGGGGAGAGTTTCCTGAATTGTCTCCTAGAACAAGAGATTAAATGTCAAGAGATACAGCAGGCACAGGCCCCATTCTTCCCACCTGCCAGGGTCCATTCTCTCACCAAAGGAGCTGGTTTCACACAGTGGATAAAGTCAGCCTGACGGCTGCATGGGAGTCCATGACAGCCCGAGAGAGGATGCAGAAGCTAAGCCGAGCAGAGGGCGAAGGATCCCTAACTTGTCATGACAGTGGAACAAGCACAGGACCCAACCATTTAGGAGAAACCAGAGCACCAATGTCCACATTCAAGAAAGAAGTACAAGCCACTTATGAGAACTTAGTCGGGTGTGAGTGGGTCAAAAAGATGCTCAGCTCTGGGATTTCAGGGGTTCTGATCAGCCCAGGAGGTCAGTCCTACCACGGGTTTGTGCCATGGCATGAATTCATGAAGAAAGACATCTGGGCCTCGGAGGCTTAGCAGGTTAGTGGACCGGGCAACCACCTGTATTATTATCGCTTTGGACCCTTGGGGACCAAGAAAGCCCTGAAGTCCTGAACTAATTCATCTCTAGAACATGCTATAGGGTCTTCCAAACCAAACCACGATGCATTACTGACCCCAGTCACTAGAATTCCAAAGTGGTATGAACCCAGCTTTCTAGGAGACTGACAAATGAGCCTGTCTTAGAAAGAAGAACCAAACAGTTGAGATTTGCTCCTGAATTACCTGATGTGGGTCTATGACCTGTTAGAGGGTCCTGCACATCCTCTAGGAGAGGAAGACTGCCACATGCTCCCTTTCTGCTCTATCAGCTGCCACTGTGGTACAGTGACAGGGACACCACTGACACAGATTAGGGGCTTTTCTTTGTGAATGTGTGTACTTGGCTGTGACTGACTCCCTCAGCCTATCCCTGGGATATGGGAAGCATGCCAGTCCATTGCTGGCAAGTGAACAGAACTGACAAGGCCAGTCAGTGAAAGCGTTTGGGGGTCCACTCCCCAGATTTTAGCTCCACCGTGTAACCTCTGTGGGTTACCGTCACTACTGGCTGGTGTCGATGATGGAGTGAAACTGGGAGAACTTAGTCCTGGCGACATCAATGAGCATCTGGGGGCAGACACATCACCTCGCTGGGGTCAGTGTTCACACATGGGAAAGGTCTGGGGTGTGTGAACTAGAGGGTGGCTAAGGAGCTCTTTGATTCAAAAGGCAGGAAAGACATTTGTATATACACTATCGTTGAAGAGGGATAAAGCGCCCGTGTATGTGAGGGGCCTGGCCAAATGGCAGCTTCTTCTCAGTAACTGAAATATCTTTAGTAAAAGGCAGAAGGCTAGGATCAGTAGCAGTTTTAGCTGTGTGCTTCCTAGTATGACTGAGCTGGTTTCCCATGTATACATGCATGTGCTTACTTTGGTCTCAGTTAAACTCTTGAGGATGTAAACATGGTTAAAACTAGAGAAGCCCAAAGATTAAGATTTCAGTGTCTGGGGTGTGGCTTTGTGGAGACCAGCAGAGAGGAAAATTTAGTTTAATACCAGCTGTGTATGAAAAATTCCTCCTAGCTGCAAAGAAACAATCCTCTTTCTTTGAAGCAGAGAGAACTGGTGCTGGGCTGAGACCAGAAACAGGATTAGTTTAGCAGAAGGAAGCCTTCTGTCCCTTGCATTCCAGTCCTCAGCATTTGTCTCCAGTGCTCCTGTGGGCTAGCGTGGTATTTCTCAGACATAGGGTGCTTTTGTTTTCTTGTTTTTGTTTTAATAGATTTTTAGTATTTTGGTCCTGGGCAAAGGTGATGTGCTAACGTTTCATTAAGTGTTCAGAATAAACTGTGCTGTTTAGGTAGACGCAGCACAGAGGCCGAATGCAGTAGGAATGAGAACATCCACAATTTACTAAGCCCAGGCTGGAAATCCACTTTGAATAGCTGTGTGCGTATGCAATCATGGAGGATTTCAACTTGAGGTGCAAAAGTGCTTGCTTTCGGAAGCCTTGAAGATATTGGAAGGTTCTGAAAATTCAGCCTTAGTTATTCCCAGCCCTAAGTTCCTTCCTTATGAAAGATTTCACATAAAGCACTATTGGGGGGGAAAAAATCAAAGCCGCCCCTGCTGTGGCTCCTTACTTGGATAAAGTCTATTAGAGCAAAAGAATAAAGAGACTCTACTGGCAAAAGAGAAAGAAAGAAAGAAAGAAACCACAAAATCCCACCAATCTCTGTGTTCCTCAGTACCCTGCAGTGTGCAGATTTAGCTGGTAGCAGCAGAGAAACAAAAGTCACAAAGGGTGTGTGATGTCACGTGGAGTTTTACAGATACCCAATTTGTATTGTTCCTGCTGGAGAGATCAAGAAGTAACCAAACTCTGGAAGCCCCTGGCTGAGAGGGGCCCCCTTAAAGTGCTCCTCCCTGCCAAGCCTCAGTGGGGGCGGGAATGGGGTTGCATAATGAGGATGAATAAGTAATGGAAACTTAATTAGGGTCTGATAAAGGGAAAGAAAAGGGCAGCCATGTGTAGAATATGATCAGAATTCGGCTCTGTGGAGCTAAACATGACACATTAGAAGGCTGGAGTGGTGTGACCACTGTTGGGGTGCCGAAACTATCTCTGAAATTGTAGGGGAAGGCACACAACATAGAAATGGGGATGAGGGGCCCAAAGTACCAGGCCTGAAGCAGTTGATTAAAGATATTAAAACCAACCCCTCCAGGGATTTTACACATAGGAAATATGTAAAATGGCTCTATGTATCTAAATGTTTAACATGAACACAGGACATCTTAAAAAACCATAGCCATGTAGCTACAACTTTGAGGTTAGCTGTCTATGATCTGAAATGTTTTCTTATTTTAACTCAGATACAATAACCAACTCTCTCTTTTTGTCTCTGAGTTTTCTATTATGCCCTCTGCCTCTGGCCATGAGGATGGTTAACACGGCCCTTGCCTTGTTTACCTGTAAATTCCATGAGGACAGTAGTGGTTTTGCTTATTTTGGATCCCAGCAAGTGAGAGACACCACAGTATTTCATGACCCCATTTGGAGCTTATGAGCAAGCCATTTGGGATTCATGGAGATTTAGGAAGCTACTGAAGAGCTTGGAGTGATGACTCCTCATTTAAGAGCATTTGCTATTCTTCCAGAGGACAAAGGTTTAATTCCCAGCACCTACAACCATCTGTAACTCCAGTTGGAGGGGATGCAATGCCCTCTTTTGGCCTTTGTGGCCACCAGGCTCACATGGGACACAGATACATTCATACCAAGTAAAACAAACAAAAATAAATCTTTTAATCTGTCATATAATGCATAAAATTATACATAGTGCTACATATAACAGGTAGAACACACACACACACACACACACACACAAATAACAATAACAAAAAATACCCCATGAAGCTGTAATATAGAAGTAAGCCAAAAGGTCCATGTTATACTACTAATCCCAAAAGCCTATTCTATGTGACACAGAAGCCCAGATCCTTTATACAGTGTATCAGGGCCATTTGAGCAACTAAACAACTTCTTAGCTTCGACCCATTAACCCCATTCGAAGCATATCACCTTCTGCCTCTTCTCTTGCTATAACTGAGGATCTGTCAGCTCTTTGTCCTCAGTGGAGCCACAAGAACCTGAAACTCACAGAGGCTGCCCGCAGAACCTTGAGAGCCACCAAATTTTGAGTCTGGATGAAAGAAAATAATATTTCCTGCAGATGGCTCCTGGAGGACCATGAGCCACAGATATAGAGGGATCATAGATGCTTCTGAGCACAAGCCTTGCGCATCACCTTGCAAATACTCTGAGACCTCAATACAACAGCTGAGAGAGAGGGGGGGGGCAAGCATACATATGAGATCAGATGGAGAATCTATTGTGGCAGAAAGAAATTCATGAAAAACCTTAACATTATCTAAAATTAAGGGGAAACTAAATTGATCCAATGGGCAAGTTATGTCCCCAAACATCTCTACCACAATCTCATACCACTTCGATTAGCTAATGAATTGTGTAGTTAGGCAGGTACACACAGTGTGTCACTTAAAACAATAAACTTTTACAAGAAAGAGCAGTTGAATTTATTATATAAAAATAAAAAGATGAGAATATTTGACACATATTGCTGAGAGGATTTTCTTAATTCATGAAGAATACATAAAAGCCAATAAAGAAAAAGAAGGGAAAGCTGGTTAAAAAAAAATTAGCAGAAAGGAAGACAGAAGGGCAACATCAGTCATTACACAAATCAGAACAATGTATGGTGGAGGTGTTCAACGTGGAAAGGGTAAGGATACTCAGTGCTGGGAACAAGTGGGAAAGTCATTTTCATAATTGCTAATTAGGGTACAGATTGGCTTGCCTCTTCTGGACAGCAGTTTTACAACACCCATGAACACCAAATGCACACATATTCTTGATCCGTGAATCCACTAAGGGTTTACCATAGAGAAACATCCAGAGTTTTGTCAAAGTTTTGTATCCACATTCAGGCAGTGGGACATTAAAGCATAGTATGAGAGAATACTAGATTGTTTTAAAGGGGCATTAAGATGAATGTGCCTGTTAAGATATTAATACATATGTATTTGACTTACAATATTAAATAGTGGAGTATGGATATACTTTAAATGTATGTACACTATGGAAATACTGTACTGTGGAAAAGACTCAGCATCATCTGTGTTTTATGTAAGAGTCTACTGCTGAGGGGACATGGATGAGGAAGAGCTAAAGGAGAGAAGGTTATGTATTTTATATCTTCTGGGATCATTATGGGAAAGATATCATGGAGAGAGAATCATTTTCATTAGCATTTCAAGCCGCCTGAAAGTTAGGTGTGACTGTTCTTTTCATTTATTTTTAGTCATCACTAGGTATATTTAAAGTAGACGCCATGAACTTTTTCTATTTCCGCTTAGAAATACATGTTTCTAAAACAACAGTACATATCTCATTAAATTATAATCCATTTCAGCTAACTAAATCTTCATAAAACATGAAGAGCTCCATAATAATAAACCCTAAATTCTGGAGAGAGATGGGAGCTGCAGAAGGAAAGGGAAGGGAAGGGGAGGCAAGAGGAGGGACAGAGGCATGATGAGAAGCAAGGAATTGGAACTACCTTTGAAATTCATGGCAGTTAAAAGGCCCTGATTTATTTTGAGTGAGATCGAAGAATTCAAACATGAGCTTTTGACAAGAAAACTAATACACTCTAGGCACTTACAGCTTGTTTCCAAACAAAACCTTAAAAGACTAAAAGAAAAATAGATACATGTTAGGAAAATTTATATCTCAAATTTGATGTTTTAGTGACAGATCAATTTACCTTCAGCAAACGGAAGATCCTTTTTTCTACAAGAAGAAACAGTTGTGTGACATTCTATTCTCAATACTTGAGTGCTATTCAGCTGGAATTTAAGGAAACTAATTACAGATAAGTAGCAATAAAAGAAGACTACCATACTGAAAGATAGCAGTGATAGGATGGCTTGTAAGACAATTTCCAGTAGTATTGGTGACCTGAGTATAAGGCTGAGTTTATATCAGTAAAAGTGTGTTAGCATAGCTCGGAGAGTCACGCTCTCTCCTTAACCCGGTGTTTATATGCACACTCTGTCCTTCCTCATTACAAGATCTCCTCTCAATTTAGCGAGACTGGGAGTCTAGACCTAGATAGTGAACTTGGTAGTCTAGGGCAAAGCAAGGTCTAATTGAGCTCATCATCCCTAACAAGGAATAGCCTAAAAAGAACTAAAAGCTCTTAAGTTCTTACTTACCTTCTTTCATTTGGGAGTTATATGTGATGGATGCTCTAAACTCTAATGTTGGCGAAGGCTACTCATTTGTTGCCCAGCCGTCCAGACCTGAAATAATCACACAGAAGCTATATTAAATGCAACACTTCTTGGCCAATGACTCTAGTGTATTTCTAGCTAGCTCTTAAATCTAGAAATTAACCCATTTCTATTATTTTGTACATCGCCATAAAGTTGTGGCTTACCAGGTAAAGTCCTTGTATCTGTCTCCTTCAGCATGGCATCTCTCTGACTCTGCCCTCTTCTCTCCTTTATCTCTGCTTGGAATTCCTACCCCTGCTCCATTCTACCCTGTCACAGGCCAAAGCAGCCTCTCCATTCATTAACCAATTAAAGCAACACATATACAGAAGGACCTCCCACACCACTCTAAGACCAGTTTTCTTCCATCATAGCAGCATTCTAAAGTCAACAAAACTATTAGAAGATTTTTCTGGATATTTTAATTTAATATTTTCTACATGTATCTTTTTTGTTTAAGAATTAAAGAAATAAACTATTTTATGTTAACCTGTTAAATACAAATCAAATTTGTGGTCTCATAGATGTAATTTCTATGTGATAGAACTAAAAAACAATGTTAAGTTTGGGTTCATTTTCACTATTAAGTGTGTGTGTGCGTGTGCAATAATCATGACAATGCTACATATTATCACTAGCCACAGCTAATAAAAGTCATTTACAAAGTTTCTGACATAAAACTGATTTTCTTTTTTTAAGATTTATTTATTCTATATATGAGTGCTCTATCTCCATATATGCCTTTATGCTAAAAGAGGGTATCAGACTCCTCTATAAATGGTTGTGAGCCAGCATGTGGGTGCTGGAAATTGAACTCAGGACCTCTGAAAGAGCAGCCAGTACTATTAACTGCTGAACCATTTCTTTAGCCCCAATCAAATATTTTGATCATGAATATCAGGACCAACTACAGCTTCTCTGGTCCAGAAAGCATGTTGGGCTCTGAGTTGAGTCCTGTTCTCATCTTCATTTGGACCAGCTGATCCACAAAGCATGTTCTCAAAGGTAAAAGATGAGTAAATAGGCAAAGACTCGACTGTACAAATGGTCAGTCCCTATGTGACTTGATTCAGCAGATGCCACGTGGCCCAAAAACTTTTCATGACCAAAGTCAGCATCAGTAGACAGTAAAATAGTATCCCAAGAGGGAATCAGGTAGGAAATGAACATTTTCAATAATCAATAGTGAAATTGGTACCCAGATGTTGGTATAGTGGTTCAAGAATATTTCATTTGGATTAACTGCACTTTAATAAATTGGGATTCTACCAGGCCCTGATCTCTGTATATATGCAACTGTATATTCTGAGAAATTATTGCCATTCTTTGTTTGCATGAGTTAACTATTACTAAACATCTCAAAATATAATTTTGGAGGATCTTTCAACATCTCTTTGAATTTTTATGTATTTAAGAAACTAGTTACCTGGCATTCAGTATGCATCATGGCACCTTTTTTTCTGTGATGAGGCCAGCTCCATTTATCACTTTTTATGGAATGTCACTGACCTACAAAAGGTCGCTATAGTCAAAGCTTTGAGGAGGACAGTGGCAGTCGGTAATTGAAAATGAAAATGGCACTGCGTGTCCCAGACTCTATTTCAGCATCTTTTATCTCTGAAATATACCTCTTGTTTATGTTCCAAGCAATACTAATCAAAATGGGTGATGGTCAGACAAACTGGAATAAACAGAGAAGAGAGGTATTTTGTTTTTATCAGATTCTATTGTCTGTGTGGAATGGACTCATTTCTCTGGGACACTCAGTTGCATTGCTCAGCAGGATAGAAGCCGTCCAGATAACACCAGTGTCACACTCATATGTCAGAGTAACAAATGTCTGTTCTCCCCCAACCCCCATCCTGAAGGCACATCGATACTCACACACTTGAGCAGATAACACACATGCACAGGCACGGTCATGAAAGCATGCCACTGCACATTGGCAGATAGATTCAAGTCACATATAGTACATGCATGCACAACATGCAGGCACAAACCATGCATAGTAACATTAATAAGTGAATCCACCCACGAAACACACTGTTCAAACTCTAAGAACAAATCAAATGGGCAATGCCTCTCTGTGTTCCACAAATGCAGTCACACAGAGGGCTCAAATGTTGATGGCTGCTGTGTTTTCTGCCTGCTGTGGATCTCAAACCACCTAGTGCATGCTATGCTAATCTGTGCTAACACAGTGTCTGAGCCTAAGGTATCTTACAAGCTACATGGTAAAATGAGGTTAAAAGCATAGACAGGGCAAGCACTTAACTGTTTTCTGATTGGCTTTTTCAACTTTGCTGTGCTCAGTTTGGCCTTCCCTGGCCTAGGTAGCTGGTATCAGCATTGTGTATCCTACTTCATTTTTGCTGAGCATTGCTTAATGGAATGGTATCCAACCTGTTCAGTAAGAATTCTCTAGGGTTATTGCCATTGGTTGTACCGGGACTTCTCTTCCTTAGTCCTTCCACTCTGCCACTAGATGTAGCTCCCATCAAAAATGAGATCCTTGAGAAGAATGCCGAGGAAGTCACGTGCCAGGAGAATTAGGTCAGCTAATTTCTCTTCCATGGTAATAGCTTCTTATCAAATATAACATTAGTGTTATACTTCGTTCAATTCTGATTGCAATCCAGAAAGTGAGATAAGGATCAGGACATTTTACAGTGGTTTTACTAGCAAAAACAAAACCAAACAAACTGGAAAAAAAATCCCATGGTTTTACCAAACTGTGAAATGTGGAAAAAAGCTATTTAAAAAGTTTGGTGGCTATCTAGTGGGCTTTGTTGTCACAGGCTCATGTCCTTTTCATTCTCTATTGGCTTTCCTGTCCTCCTAATGATGGTTTGCGTATTTCTTTGGGTATTGAGTATGGGAATCCTGGGCACTCTCTCTTAATGACATGCTTTGAGAAATCTGTGTTGCCAACTTAGCCTTTATTTTTTTTTCAGATTGCCAGTCCCTTCCTTTTTAATATAATGTTCGCTCTAGCTAAGTTATTTATTTACCTCACAGTCAGGGGCTCCTTTCCCATGTTACTTTTTCTGACTGGCTCCATAACCTACCTGGAATATATTTTTGGAATGTTGGAGACGATCCCTCCAGTAGATACTAATTCTGTTTTGTTTTTCTGAAAACATTTCTAATCTCAAATGCCAATTTCAAAGATTTTGTTGGGTGTGGGAATTTAGGTTGAAGACATTTTTCCTTTATTGCCAAAATCACACTGCACTGTCTCTCCACTTCATTGTTTGCTGCGAGCTCATGCACAAATCTCAACCCTTGCCCTTTGCAGTCCAACACACCTCTTCCTATCTAGATAACTTTTATATCTTTTCCTTAACCGTGATTTTCAGCACTTTCTCAATGACTGATCTGAGTTTTCCCTTGACAGAATATCAGAACGTTGCTTCACTCATTAATTCCATCAAACTAGCATTTCTTATTTGTTAAAATATTGCTTTTGCCCATTATAAGGAGGATTCCAAAACTTCCAAGTTCTCTCTCAACTGTTGTGCTGGACTTGCTCTCTTGTCTCAGTTCTCAGTGTGGAGTGCACTGATAGGACTCCTGCTCCCTCCCTGTGCTTCCTTTGTCCTCCAGTGTTTCCTCCTGACCCAGATTTTAGTTTACTAACTGCTCTTCGGCTGAGTGGACCTGCCATCAAATTCACCTATTGAATCCATACCATTTTCTTTTTAGTTCTAGAATGGTCAGCTGGTTTTACAGTGCCCAATTCTCCGAGAAGCTTTTTGTTATGCAAATTACTCAGTTCAGCACCCAAGTTCTTAATAGACATTGGTCAGTCAACATTTTGTCTAGAACACCTTGTTCTCACTTCCTTGGCTTTCAGTGGTCTGTTGGAGCAGTTTCGGGCTGCCAGGTAACTTTTCATTGCATGTTGGACACTGCACTTAAAAACTTCATGAGGACAGTTTGAGATTCTGAATGATTTTATCTTCCTCCAGGGATTTACTTTCACTTCCAACAGGCAGGCAAACATGCAAAAACAGTTGAGACCCCTTCGGGGTTGTATATCAGATATTTACTTAGCAATTTATAACCATAGCAAAATTAGTTAGGAAATAGCAATGAAATAATTTTGTGGTTGGGGGTCACTGCAACATGAACTGTATTAAAATACATGGACTGTATTCCAACACATTAGGAAGGTTGAGAACTGCTGTAATAGAGAAATGTAACCCAAGATTCAAGAAGGAGGCATTTTTTTGTTGTTGGTTTGTTTTAATTGATTAAAAGTGGTTTCATGCGTGTGTTTGTGGTGCCGAGGATGAAACCTACCCCTCACACATTCTAGGCAAGTGTCCTACTGCTTAGCTGTATCCCGAACCTTGAACTTCATTTTTACTTCAAAACTGATCTGTCTTAGCCCTGCAGAAAACCTGAGGTACTTAGCCAGGTATTTCTTCCTTGGTGGGCCCTCACCACTTACTTTTGCCTTCCATCAACCCTCGAAGACACCTCGAGTGCCTGTTCCATCACTGGCTAATGGGATGCCAGCCCACAGCTTCGTTCCTCACGGGCTCTGTGCTGCATCATTAGCTCACTGGTTCCTTAAAATAACTCTTGTCAGCCATCTGCCCACTACTTCTAGAGATCTGGGCTAGCCCACATCAGCAGAGCCAAGCTCAGGCTGAAACCCTGTCTCATTATCATCTTCATTTACATTTCTTTTATAATTATAAAACTGAATCATCTTTCACTTGAATGAAAGACATTATTTCTTTGTGAACTCTCAAATCTCATGCAATTTTTCTATTGAAATATTGATCTACATTTTTATTTTTAGAATTCTTTATGCCTTTTAATATTATTAATTGCCCATGATAAAAATGCAAGTTTGTTTTCTCTTTTGAAATACTTGTAGCTCCACCCCAAAGCTTCTTGTGTTTATGAAGTCAAACATTTTTTCTTATTTCTGCTATGCTTTCAATCGCAAGTGACAAACTGCTCACGCCCCCATCCTTAAGGGACACATCACTGATTTCTTCTGCACACAAGTGTAAGTAGTGTGTTAATGAACACTTGCAAAGTGCTAAACTTTCTGGAAGATTCAGAGTTAAAGTGTGAGACTGCGGTGACAGGTTGAGCTGCAAGTTCAAGGTCTATTTTCTGTGTCCCGATCTCATCCTCAGACATTACTATCAGAACTTGAGCAGTGCTATGGCATGATTATGTCTGAAGAGTTTTCTTCTTGGGTTAGCCTTTCCCCGTGCCAGCTCATCTAATCTTGGATCATCAGTTTTCCTGAAGAATGGCATCTCTCTGATATTTCCTGTGTATTTCACACTCCTTTTCTGATATCCAAAACAACAGCCTCTTCAGCGTTTTCATCTAAATGAGCCTTAACTCATACCTCAAATCTTAAAATGGCTTTCTTCCTCCTCCCCCACTCTGCTTGTATTTACATGTTAAAGTTATGACTTCCCTACCAAGCTACATGCTCAACCATGTCGAAGTCATATTTCTTTTTTAAAATTAGTATTAATTTTTCTCCAGCCCAATCAGTCTCCTGTCCCTCCCTTCTCTCCTTCCAGTCTATCTCCTCCCCCATCCACTCCTTCTCCTTTTTCTTCAAAAAGGGGCAGGCCTCCCATGTACATCAGCCAGCCATGGGGTATCAAGTATCTCCTCTCCTATTGAGGCTGGAAAAGGCAACCCAGTAGGTAGGAAGGGACCCCAAAACAGGTAACAGAGTCAGAAACAGCCCCTATGTCCACTGTTAGGAGTCCCACAAAAAGACCAAGCTACCCAAGTGTAACATGTGCAGAGGGCCTAGGTCAGTCCCATGCAAACTTTCTGGTTGGTGTTTCAGTCTCTGTTAGTCCCTATGAGCATATGAGCCCAAGGTAGTTGATTTTGTTGGTTTTCTTACTTCAAATATTTGGTCACAGGTTATATGGTCAAAAGTTCCATTGCACTAGGTTCAAGCTCATTGCAGAGATGCCCCTGATTTCAGTTGTCTTTCCCATCACTCTCTCCCTCCATCCTCCTGCAACCTGATCCCTCCTGTTCCTATGCCCATCCCACCTGCACTCAGTCCCCCCCATTTGCCTGTGATATCTATTCTATTTCCCATTCACAGTGAGATTCCTGTGTCTCCCCTGCCCTTTAGTCCTCCTTGTTACCTAGCCCCCCTAGATCTGTGGATTGTAGCTTGATTATTATTTACTTAACAGCTAATATCCACATATAAGTGAGTACATACCATGTTTGTCTTTCTGGGTCTGAGTTACTTCACTCAGCATGATCTTTTCTAGTTCCATCCATATGCATGCAAATTTCATGATGTCATTGTTTATAACAGCAGAGTAATACACCATTGTGTAAATGTACCACATTTGCTTTATCTATCCTTCGGTTGAGGGACATCTAAGTTGCTTCCAGTTTCTGGTATTACAAATAAAGCTGCTGTGATCATAGTTGAGCAAGTGTCCTTGTGGTATGACAGAGTGTCCTTTGGGAATATGCCCAGGAATGGCATAGCTGGGTCTTGAGGTAGATCGATTCCTAGTTTTCTGAAAAGCTGACACATTGATTTCCAAAGTGGTTATGCAAGTTTGCACTCCCACTAGCAGAAGAGGAGTGTTCCTCTTGCTCCACAGCCTCTCCAGCATGAGCTGTCACTGTGTTTTTGATCTTAGCCATTCTGACAGGTATAATATGGAATCTCAGAGTCATTTTGATTTGCATTTGCCTGATGGCTAAGGATGTTAACATTTCTTTAAATGCTTCTTGACCATTTTAGATTCCTCTGTTGACAATTCTCTGTTCAGATCTACAAATTCAACACAATCCCCATTAAAATTCTGACACAATTCTTTACAGAACTTGAAAGAACAATACTTAACTTCATATGTAAAAACAAAACAAAAACATCAACAATTAAAAAAAATGGACAGCTAAAGCAGTCTTGTACAATAAACAAACTTCTGGAGTGAAGTGTGATCCTAATTACTCTTAATCAATAAATATCTGGAGTCAGATATTAGGATTAAAACTGAAAGATCAGAGAAGCAGAGCAGCGAGCTACCACAGACTCTGAATCCTTAGACTGAATGGGGGCAATTCTGTCTCTAGGAATTTTCAGACTGAATCTGGGGTGGGGGGATCCTGTCTCTACCCACCTTATATTCTTGTCTCCATCTCCCTAGTGCTGGGATTAAAGGCATGTGCCTCCCAAGTGCTGGCATCAAAAGTGTGAGTCACCACCAACTGGCTATGTTTCTCTTTTAGACTGGTTCAATCTGGTGTAGCCCAGGGTGGTCTTGAACTCTTGATCTTCCTGCTTCCTCCTCCCAAGTGCTGGAATTGAAGGTGTGAGCCACCCCTGCCTGGTCTCTATGGTTAACTAGTGGATAGCTCTGCCCTCTGATCTCCAGGCAAGCTTTATTCATCCAAACAAAATATACAACACTTGAGGTATCACCATCCCTGCTCTCAAGCTGTACTATAGAGTAGAACAATAAAAGCCACACGGTTAGCATAGAAACAGACAGGTTGATCAATGGAACTGAATTGAAGACCCAGATGAAAATTTATATATCTATGGACACCTGATTTTTGATAAAGCAGAAAGAAATAAACAATGAAAAAAGAAAGTATCTTCAGATGTCAGTGCATAGAGGTATGCAACTAGACCCATACCTGTCACCCCCAAACACAAGTCCAAGAGGATCAAAGACTCAACATGAAACCAGATACACTGAGCCATATTTCTTGACTGTCAGTATCAGTAAACGGTACCTGCAAACGCCTTTCCCTCTGCAAGATTACAAACTGAGCTGCCCCTCTTGCTTTATCCCCACTTGGCACACTGAATCTAGCACATTCTCCTCTCAGGCCATCCCCCATCAAATGATTTCACCTTCTCTTTAAAAAGTACAAAAAGAAACCTTCAGGTGCCTGTATTTGTAAATTCCCAACATTCTTGGTGGGAAAACATATTAGGTATTTAAGGTTTGAGAGGTCGTTGTCCTTCTGAATATCTGTAAAGGTGAACAGTCCTCTCCTAGCAGCAGCTAATGTTGTATCAGCTGGCTGTGGTGGCCCACAGCTTTAATGCAAGCACTCGGGAGGCAGAGGCAAGAGAACCTCTACATTGGAGGCCAGCCTGGTCTACAGAATGTGTTCCAAGACAGCCAGGGCTGCACAGAGAAACCTTTGGTTTGTTCTTTCTAATTTTCTATCTATCTATCTATCTATCTATCTATCTATCTATCTATCTATCTATCTATCTATCTATCTACCTACCTACCTACCTACCTATCCATCCATTCTATTTATTTATTGGTGTGTGGGGTGTGTTTTATAACTTTAACCACAGTAAATGAATGACCTTCTTTCTAAAGGTCATATAGAAAATGGGACATAACACAAAACAGCAACAGGCTAGACACTCAGCATTCAGTGTCTTAGAAGGTCCCCTGGGGAGGCAGCTGTGTTGCTCTTCTGTAGTTTAACAAGAAAACCCATCTGGTGAAGAGAAGGGACCTTGCAGCTTTCAGGCATGCCTTAGGCAAGATCAGGCCTTTTTTCATCATGGTTTTGTTTTAAAGACTTGTCTCTCTCTATTTCTTTCTTTCTATCTATCTGTCTGTCTGTCTATCTAGCTAGCTACCTATCTATCATATATCTATCTATCTTTCTCCTCCACCACACCTCCTCCTTCCCTAAATTTAAACTGCACACTCTGTTGATTAAAACATATCTTTTTTTTATCTTACTAGACTTCTAATTTGAGAAACTATTTATATATGTGATTATCTCACAAATTAAAAAGAACTTAGGAGACAACACTGAAGTATTCGATCATCTTGACCTACAACTTCCTCCTATAACCCACCCTAGAGAAGGAGTTAAATTCCTGGAGTATTTTGCAATTTACGGGGGCAGTGGAGGGTGAGAGCAGATTGGTAGCAGGGCTGTGCTCATTCTCTAATAACCAGGGCTCTCTGCTTTCCTTCCTTCAGCTCAAGGCGAGGATGCATCTTCTGTGTTTTCAAAAAGCCAAGGTTCCAGCGACACAGAAACCACTACAGGTCTTGATGGTGAGTGAGTCTGAGCTACCGGTACTCAGCTATGAATCCGCGGTATTTTGTGCACATGTAAGTCTAGGATTATTGGAACTATCAGATCTAGGAATCGACGTATTTGGTTAGAACAAAAGTAAATTTCAAAAGCCAAAAGTGTGCTTGTGTGTGTGCGCAAATGAACAAATTCTGTTTTTAAGATAACACACGTGGTTTATGGCTTAAACATTCCTCCTTATATTGAGGTCACAGTGAGTCATTCAAGGTCAAGCTGTTATCCCTGCTACCCCAGCATTCTGGAGCCCTCCAGTGAGCTTGGGCTAAGATTCTTTTCATACTCTCAACTGCTTCACCTCTGACGCTTTGACTAAATACACAATGACTTTTTCAGAGCACCTTAAACATAAACCCACTTAACTTTAGATGCCTTTTAATCAGATTCATATGAAGATCCTAGAACCATGAACTTATTAACATCCTCTCTCCTACATATCCATGCTGAGAATACTCTGAAATGTCATCATTTGCATTAGAAAAATACCTGTTTCTGCAGACACAATTCTCCTGGGTCACTGGGGTTTGTGTTTTAAATATTACAATAAAGAGTCTTTTTAAGTTTGATTAGAGAGGTGTGCTGAGTGGGGTTTAGATGAATTATCCTTTAGCAACACCAAGTACTTGCTGCAAGAGAAGCCAGGATAGAAGAGCCAGCAGCCACCCACAGCACAAGGGACTTTCCTTACTTCTGTAGACTTTGGAAGGTCAGTGATCTCAGCAGCTTACTAGATAAAATAGAAGCCAGTGAGTCTGGTTGCCTTGGGTCTGGAAAAGGAGATAAGTTGCAGAGGAGATCCCTTAACCCTTCAGCAGCAGCTGATCTCAGAGCCAAGAAAACTAGAATCCATAGGATATCAACTATGCAAAGTGATACGTGTTTACTAATTTTTGGTGATACCTAAAATGATAAAGTTACACTATGCTCTATAGACAAATCATATAATTTCTAAGTCAGGTTAAGAATATTCATCTCCAGTATTACTCAGTTCTTTATGGCAAAACCTCATACTTGTTTTAGCTTTTGCCAATATAATCCTACTGTTTCCATCTGCAGACACGCTCCTGTGCAATTCAGGACCACAACTTCTCACTCTTACCTCACTGTAACTCATTAGCTATCACTGAGCGCCCCCCCCCCAGTGTGCCTGATCTCTGGTCATCATTGTCTTCCACTCAGTTTCTGAGAGATGACTAATCACTTGTCTCTCTGTATCTGGCCTACTCCTTTTAATATAATCTCGAGTTCCACAGATGTCACAAATGACAGGATTCATTCCTGTTATGACAATGAGTATAACTCGTATTCCACTAGCTATGCCACACTTTCTTTATCCATTTAGAAATTCCTAAACATTCATTTCTATTTTTTGGATATTATGTTACTTCTTTGCAATGTATGGATTTTGTTTCCTTCAGGATATGCTCAGTAGCTGGATTGCCAGATCATATGGTAATTCTTTCTCTCTCTCTGTCTTTATGAAACTGTCATACTGTTTTCTATAATGACTATACTACTTTAAATTCACACTAACAGTCTACAAGGCTTCCACAAACCCTTGTCAACCTTTATTATTTTCATTGTTTTTGATAACCATAATTTCTACTGCAAGGAAGTGATGTATTTGTGCAATTTTTAATCTTTACTTCAATATTCCTGTTGGCCATTTTTGAGAAATGTCTGCTTAGATTTGTTGCTTATTCATAAACTAAGTCACATGCTCCCTTGCTAATACATTTCTTTAATTCCTTCTGTGCTGGCTTTCAACCCTTTTTCAGTGGTGTAGTTTACTGAGATTCTCTCTCATTTAATATAATGGGCTTACTTCAGTCCAACAATTATTATTTTTTTGCTGCACAAGAGCATTTTAATTTGATGAAATCCCATTCATCTACATTAGCTTTTGTTTCCTGTACTTTTTTGCAGTCTGTGCCAAAGATTCTTCCCCTTGCCAATGTCCTGTAGTGTTTCCCTGTTTTCCTCCCACTGTTTTATGTCTTCTATGAGTCTTTACTCTACTTTTAGTTGATTTTTGTAACTGACAAAAAAAAAAGAGGAATCTAGTTTTATCTTGTGCATGAGGATATCCAATACACGCACACCACTTAGTGAAAAGAGGCTAATAACTCACATGTCTGTTTAAGCCCAAACCTTGGTAGTTTAATCATTCCAGTTTTGAAGTATATTTACCACCCCTTCCTTTGTTCTTCTTGCTCAGGACCATTTTGACTATAGGAGATTTTTATAGCAACACATTAAATTATTTCCCACTGTGTGAACAACATCATTAGAATTTTTATATGGATTAAGTTGGGGTAGTACAAACATTTTCTGCTTTTTTTATGTTCTCTTTTGTTTCCTTCATCAATGTTTTATAGTTAAGTTTCCTGCTAGGTATGGGATTGATTTATTTATTTCTATTTAAAACAGGTCACTATGGGCATAAGCAGTGCTACATATATGTTATTGCAACTTTGCTGAATTTAATTAGCAGTTCTACTAGAGAGGGGTCTTTGACATTTCCTATAAGTAAAATCAAATCATTGGTAAACATGGCCAACTTTTCACTTCGGGGGCCCTTTAGTTTTACTTTTAGCTCAAGTTCTCTGGCTATAATTTATAGAACTCTGTCAAATAAAAGTGGAGAGAGTATGGGACTCTTATTTCACATCTTAAGAAGCTTGTCAGTTGGGTTATTATAATCAATACTTATATGTCATGTAATATTTACACAACTATATGCCAAACAAAATTGTACTGAAAGGAACTGAAGCCTGGGCAAAGAAAGCAAGGTTAAGGCAAGAAAGGACAGAAGGGAAAGTGCAGGAGGGCAAGGGTCAGAGGATTATAGTCACTCAGATATGTTGACGTTTGTAGCTCCCTCCCTGAGTAGAACTGACTCCTTGAGCCCATGGCCTGCGGACATGACTTGCTCAGGCCAGTGGGGAAACATAGGAACCATGTATGGAGGTACCTTGATGCTCTTCCCACACCCACTGCTGGGCAGCACCCCTTTGTTTCTCCTTCTCTACCACTCAGGGAGAGGCAGGAGGATGGGGCCTACTGTCTAAGTCAGGCTACTTCCATAGTATGCCACACAAGTCACATCCCTTCAGACCCAGCTCTGAGCTGAGAGCTCCATTCTTCTCACACTTGAGTCCTGAGTGCTTGCCGAGCCAGCTGAGAACCTCGGAGAGCGCTGTGGTGGTGGGAGAGAGCTGGCATGATGTGAAAGGAAGCTAAGTGTGTGTGCTGACTGACAAGAGACCGAGGTGGAACGTGCTGAGCAAGAACTGAGATGGCAGCACTGGCCTAGCAGCTCTCACAGGACATCACATGGGTCTTGTTTCAATATATCTCAGTGACCAATTTGATTCCTACAAATGGAAATTTAACATGGATTTTTAAAGCTTTCCTTGCTATTGATTTTTTTGTTTAGTTAAATCCTAAGCAGTATAATTTACAATTAATAAAATGTAATGAACTTTGTTGTATGAGCTATCATATTATCTGTCCCAAAGAATGTTCTGTGTATAGGTCAGAAAAATGTGCCTTTAGCAAATGAAACATCCTGTGAATGACTGCTGAAGCCTTGGGTCTTGGGTGCCACTTAATCCTTTTGTCTGCTTGGGATTTTCAGTCTACATGATCTTACCATCGCTGCAAATGGAACATAAAAGTCCCCAGCTGCTATGTTAAGAGGCTAGCTATTCACTTCATACTATGAAGATCAGCTTTATAGATTTAAAATTTGTTCTCTTGCAGAATTAACTCCTTTGTCATTATAAAACAACCCACCTTACCTCTTTTCACTATTACTAAGTCTTTTTATCTGCTGTATGATAGCTATTCGGGCTTCCTCTTGGATCCCCTGAGCATAGAGTGTTTCCCTCCATCTCTTTGTTGTCAATCTATACATACCTTGAGTGGTGAGTTAAGTTTCTTCAAAACACTATGTAATTTGGTCACGTGTTTTATCCCAATCAGTAACTGTGACATTTACTTGGAAAACTGATTCATTTACATTCAAGGTAAGCTCTTACTTCAGCCATTATATAAATCATTTCCTAGCTTTCCTGTACTTCCTTTCTTCCATTCTTCATCTTATGAAGCAAAGATAATTATTTTCATCACACTTGACACAACACTTATAAAAATCTTTTGAAGTAATAATATAAAGAATGGAAACAGAAGGGAAAATACACTCTAACAAGGAAATGGTCAAGTATTGTGACACACACCTATAAGCTCAGCTTTTTGGAAGTAGAGATAAGGAGAGTCAGAAGTTCAAGGTCATGCTCAGCTACATAATAAATTTAATCCGCTTTTTAAAATGGGAGAAGAAATGACTTCCTATTGGTAAAGTAGAATGGTGGTAACAGGTTGCTGCAACCAGCCCAAGCTATGCTAGATACTTTAGAAGTCCAGAGCCCCATGTCTTTACTTTGCATTGGAGATCTTCCAGAGCTGTGAGTAGCCAAACCTGGGAAAGAGAGATATTAACTTTTCCTCAGCTTTAGATTACATCCTGGAACTTGGCCCTGAGCTGCTAAAACCTATCACTTACTACCCTGCCCTACCCTCAGTGATATGACTGTAGAGCATACTAGGTTGACTTAGTGTTGAGAAAAACAGTCCTCACTGGTACTAAGCCAAGATGTGCTTAAGTCTCATGGTAGCAAGGACCTGCACGGTCACATACATCAAAGAACCACATTTCAGTTGGTATTGGTGTGAGCCAAAACACGAGGCACAGTCTATTCCCGGTGCCAGGACAAGGCTGGAACTCTGTTAACTGGCTTGTAAAAGCTGCATTATCTGAGAGATGAGATAAATAGTAGAGACAGTCCCTTGGCTAGCAAGGCTGGCACCAAGCTGGGTCACATACAGAGGGATTTCCATAGTCACAGCAAGGGAGCATCTCTGCTATAGATAAAGCTGGACCCAATGCAGACCCAAAGTGGAGTCTATTCTTGGAGCCCACAGGTCTCTGCCTGTTGTGAGAGCTGATCTAGAGGTTTTGAGCTGTGGCCAAAAATCAAGATCTTCCCTTTCTCCCAGGTCCTGGGCCAATGTGCAGCAGGAGTGATAATAGAGTCCAGACAAATCCCGATGCTACCTTGCTTTCATACCTGTCTTCCCAGCAGGGAGAGTTCTGTTCTCCACTCTGCTACCATAGATTTAAGGAGGCACTGTAAGGTAGTTAGCTACCAAGTCTAGTGTAGTTGTAGTGATTCAGGCCCTGAGCCTACCTGGTGCCATGAGGTGAGGAAGGGCGGGGGAAGAGCACAGGACTTTCTCCAGCACCAGATTTTATTGTGGCCAGCTTTGTTCTGTTTCAGATTTAAGGCTTGGCCTTAATTATACACCCCTCTCATAAGCAAGAAACACCTCCCTATGCAGGGCTGTTTGGAGTGAAGAGAAGGAGGCCACAAGTAAGTCTTTACCACCTGCCTGCTTCAATGTGCCTTTTCGTTTGTTACACTAGACTGTGAGAGTGACATCTGTCACCCCATGTGTGAGAATGACGTCCATCACCCCATTTATTGTCACTGTTTTTGATTTGGCTTATCTGGATAGCCAGGCAGCTGCCCCCTTCTTCCCTCACAGCGCTATGAACATCCTTCCTGAAGCTGTCTGCTTCCTCATGAGGAAGCCTCCAAACAAACTCATTTTGTTAAAGCAGCCGCCATGGTCTTTCAGCAGATCTATTGTTCCTGTAAAGCTGATGAGCTGGTCAGCTCCACATTTCTCTGCCTTTGACGGGCTAAAAAGGAAAAGTAAATTACCTTGACTAGATAATCACTTCAGAACTAAATCAGCCGTCAGGGGGAGTAACACAGTTGTATAAAGGACAGAGCAGGCTTTTCTCCACCCCATAGGCTGGCCTTCACCTGAACAGCCCCCCTTAACTCTAAGACCTCTACTCACGAGCATGCCTGACCCAGAAGATGCTCCAACCCACCTCCAAAACCATGGACATGTTTCCTTACTACTTCTTCCCAAAGTAAGCTCTGAGGATGTCCAGCCTGCATGCTGTTCCATGAAGAACTAGACACCAGTGTGTAAAATGTGTGGGTTTTCACCCGAGATACAGCAGAGACCTGTAGACTCAGCAAGAACGTCTTTAATATGATTTAACATTACTTTTCCACAGAGTTATTTTCTCATGGAATACTTTTTATAGAACATGTATTAATAGGTTGTAGGCCTTAGTGTCTTTTGACAAGAGGCAGGAACAGAAAGCGAGGGTTTCTCCATGCTTAACCCTGTACACGGCACTCTGAGAGGGAGGCCTGTGTGCCAGGTTCAACAGTGCACGAATGCTTCTTTGGCTGAGAGAACTGTTTCATCTGGTGAGTTCACAGATGGAATTTGGAACGACATCACAAATAATTAGGAAAATGGTGCAGGTCTCAGGTAAGGGAAGAGAGACCAGTGTTTTAAGCCTGTAATCCTTGGAGAGATCTTGGAAGGCCATCCAAGGGCATTTCTCTTCCAAGCATCTGAGTCACGTGGACCAGCATCCTCCATTATTCCATTCTTTTACTCGTTCATGTTCTGAAAGAAAAACAGGGAAATTAGATTGTTGGTTTTGTGTAAAAAAGTGAAAAACTTCCCAAATAAAAATAGCTAGAGGTTAGTACAGTGACGGTGTTGGCGAGTGTTGTTTGTGCTTGGCAGGTAAGCGGGATATGTATAGTTAAACATCCCGTATTTGGAGGCCGTTGACATAGGAAAGCTAACTACAAGTCGGGTGTCTTTTCTTGGTTTCTTACAAATTGGAAACAATGGAAACTGATGACCACCGGCACTGGTCCTGGACATTTTGCTAGAGGTTATGTTTGCTGGCCAGGGATTTGAAATCAGAATTTTACTTTTGTAATTATCTGTCATTGTTTATTTCGCGTGTGTGTTGCTAGGAAACCTACTCATGACTCAAGCATTAAAGGCAAGCATTCTACCAACTGAGCTGTATTCCCAGTCCCCCACTGTCCATTTCTATATTTATTTTCTTAGCTTACAGTATGGGCTTTGGATAGTGAAAATCTCATTAAACTTGCTGACCCTTGGAAATTTCCAGAGTGACTGCTTTGGGCCACTTCTGGAGAAAGGCAGTAATTATACATTCTATTTTTATGCAAATGTTCACATAGAATGAATACAATCAAGTAAAGGCACATGTGTGGCTTTTCTATCTCATGGCATCTATTGGCTGCTATACCCATTGGCAATTTGCAGGAACTGTTTTGAATTTTGAAATTGAAAACACAGTGAACTAAACAGGTCTGTTGACATTGCCACAATGGAGGGAGCAGTGCACCTCTCTGCATGTCAGTGGTTTGCTTTGCTTTATTTTCTCTTTATTTTCCTTAGATATGTATTAAGGCCTTTGAATTTATTTATTTAAGGATGGTAATAAATACGCGCAAACTGCCAAACCACAAATCTTGCATGAAATGACAGCTCAGCTGAGAAGAGAGTGAATCCTAACCTCCTGGTCCCCGATGTCATGAATAAATGAGAACAGAAAAGGCATAGACAGGAAATGGGAATGATTTCAAACCGTTGTGACCATTTTCGTGCGTTTAAGAGTTTAGGTTTGATAATTATTTAACCTTGTCTGCTTACAGTTGAAATGAACAGCCAGGATGACAACGTAAATGAGCCAACAGAGTGTCAGCCAGAGGACTTGCAGTAGGTAAGTTGCCCCCATGGAGGGATTTTTCAGTTCATGAGCCAGCCACAAGGAAAAGTTTGCAAAGGCCATGTTGTATTTCTCTTTGTTTTGTCAAGTCCTGGAGTGTAGTTTGAACTAAACTTTAGAGATCTTTAAAAACAATACAGAATAAAGAAGAGAGATTACCCCTAGAAACTTGCCATCCTTAGTAAAACAAACTAAAAAGGATAAGCTGTGACATATTTAAATCATGGAGCACCTTAGATTTCCTCACTTTGACAGAAAAAAATAGCATTTTCCCATTAGTCTTACGCTTTGCCTGCTAGAATGATCAAATTACTGCAGTGGCTTGAGCTGATTCCAGGAGCATCCCTTTTCTACAAGCTTCCTACTATGTTGTTTGCTATATCTGTTCTTTAAGCGTAACACTAAATTTTTACCCAAGAGAATGTATAAAGACATATAAACACATGCTGACAGAAAAACCAGTGCCTGAGAAAGCATACTAACTCCTGAGGACATACACATCTGTACAGACAGACACAGCTGGAGCCCACTGAACCCGAGGGACCCAGGAAAATAAAAGTGGTAACCAGACCACACAGCCTACATCACATCTAGAGTGATAAGCAATCAATCAGCCTTTCCCATTCCTGGAGAGGGCTGTGGAAAAGACAGAAAAGGCTGAAATAAAGAAGTTAGCCTTACTATTAACTGAATGTTTAAAAACACCATAGAAGAATGAACTGGGAATAAGTGTAAACACAGATAATGCCTTGGTTGCCCTCTTCACTCCCTGGGTCCTCTTGATCTCTTCACTGTGTGCTCCAACATCACAGGGGAATGAAGGCTCAGACTCTAGGAGAGAACATATCTATCCTTTTCATGACAATCGTGAACTTCATGGGACCATAAATCTAATGCCATTTGTATAACATGGAATTGTTTTTTAAAATACACATTCATATAAACATGAGCTCATAAACATTTTAACTTATCCATGAATATCAAATATCCTGTGACTCAATAGCTGTGAAGTTTCCATTGAAAGTAATGAACTGAGACAAAATTTAAACAGTTTGCACTCTTCCTCAGTGTTTCCTGGCCTTTTATTCTTTAGCTGCCAAAAAACTACAACTTTTGGATTTTTCTATTAATTTCCTATGTAATCAGTATCCAGATAAAGTATAGATCCATTTTCCTTAACCAAAGGATGCATGCAGGCTTGACTACTTCCAACTCCAAATTCTTTAACGATGAGCATGCAGCAATTGAATCTGTGAACATAGTTGCCACCATTTCTTTCTCATCTGCTTTAAACGGCACAATCACTGCTCCTGGGAGGCATGATGGTGGTATTCTGTATTCACACAGATCTCAAATATTATCCTTTAAAACGACTCATTGGCCACTAAAGCAAGCCATCTAAATTAACTAACCAATCCAGGCATTATCTACTCTGACTTCTCTTTAAAGTGATGAGGGAACTGAGACCTGTACAAGCTTGTTAGTTTGTCTGATTCCACTTCACTGGTTTTCTGAACTTTTTCCCATCTATATTTGATGCATACTAGATAACTCCTTTGGTTTTTCACATAGGTTGTCCCTACATTGACTGCTTCAAGAAAACCATGAATTTAAAACACTTTTTTTAAAAGAAAAAATTGTATATGTAGAAAGCATGTAGAGACTTTCCTTGTTATCCTTAAATAATGCAGGATGACAACTACAAAACATTGCATTATTTGAAGGATTTTGATAGTATAGAGGTAATTTAAATTACACAGAAAGATGTGCATAACTTTTATGCACACACCACACTGCTTTATATGTGATACTTGGGCATGCATAGCTTTAAATATCCTTAGGGATAGCTGCAATCTACCATGGATACTGATTCTTCTAACTTTTGTTTCAAGTTCATTCCCCACATCTTCACAGCCTTCTTCACTTTGTGATGTCACATTTTTCTTCTTTTTGCAGGATCATAGATTTATACTCTGTTCTTATACATCTTGTAATAGTTTATTTACTCTCTATAGGAATTATACATGCTTGTAATAGTTTATTTATCTCTATAGGAATTAATTATTAATTACACCAAACATATGCTAATGTACTCTACTATTGGGATTAGGGGTTGCACATAGCTTTTACCCACTGAGCCTCAGCAGACTTAGTTTGATGTACATTAATACTGAAAAATCTCCTTTACAAAGTTAATATAATCACCTAGTACGAAAGATGTGGATTAACTGGGACTCCTATACAGTGTTAATTGGCATAAAATGTTACAGCCTTGCGTTTTCAATTACTCTGACAAAAATCAATGTACAAGGTAGAAAGTTTCATTTGGACTCATGCTTGAGCAATGGCAGGCACATCAAGACAGGAAACAGGTCATTTGGGTTCCAACAAAACCTTCAAGGTCATACAATGACTATGTGTCCACAAAAATCTTTAAAAAACTGAAGCCAATTCTTTCAAAACTATTATACATAGATGAAGGAGATAAAAAGTCCAATGAATTTAGCATAAATTCAGCATTATCAAACTTGTTTTTATCCCAGGAATGCAGGGTTAGTTTGATACATGCAAATCAATAAATGTAATAACGTTAAATAGTTTGGATGATAGAAATCATATAATCATTTCAACATATTAAATTTTATATGTTTTAGCAACACTTCATGAACCCTCTGCCCCCATCACAAATATTAGACCTTCAGAAAACAGACATGGCCAGCATTATACCTATGGGGAAAAAAAAATAAAAGCGTATCTTCTTCTTCTTCTTTTTTTTTTTTTTTTGAGTTTTGTAGTTTTGGAGCCTATCCTGGAACAAGCCTTTGTAGACCAGGCTGGCCTCTAACTCACAGAGATCCGTCTGCCTTGCATCCTGAGTGCTGGGATTAAAGGCATGCACCACCACTGCGCAGCAAAAGTGTGTTTTCTAAGTTCAGTATGTCACTTTTCAACAGATGGGATAAAAATGCTTGTCAGAAACAATATAAAGAAAAAGAAGGTGACTTTCCATAGAACAGTATTAGGCTGCGGCAGCCTGGTTTCTGCTGATGATGGGAGCTTATAAAATGACCTTCTTATAACCTGGAGCATCAGGAAGCAGGATATCGGACCAGAATTGGAAATGAGAACAAACTTCGATGACCTGCTTCTAAACAACCCGCGTCTTCCAGATAAGCCTGACTGGCAATGGTTCCACAACACCCCAAACTCGGTTCAGAAACCAAGTATCAGGTATTCAAGGATCTTAACCCCATGGTGGACCTTTGACCTTCAAACCACAGCAAACCACTAAGAGGACAAGCATTCATCATCACTCTGTACTAACTATGAGTACTAGAAGTTTTAAAAAAAAAAACCGATATAAAAATAGGAAGAGAAAAAAATAGTATTCTGTTTGAAGATGTTATGATCCTTCATAGATAAGACAGATAAATTCAGTAAAGTAGTAATACACAGATCCTATCCTAAAAACTCAGTTGCATTTCTGAATACCAATGATGATTTCGTGAGAAAAGGAAGTCAGGAACTCAACTCTTCAAAATGACCTCAAAAAGAAACTGTTAGAAATAAATTTGACCAAGGAAGAATAAGATCTTGCTAGTGAAAATTGTAAGACACAGAAACACGTACTCAAAGGTACAAGTGCAAGAACACGGTCCATCTCATGGGTTTAGAGGAATTAGCATTCTTAAACTGTTTATATTACCAAAAAAAGTGACCTATAGGCTCAGTGCAATTTCTGCCATTACATACCGAATGTGAAATGTCCCTTACAGGTTTAATGTTTGTAAACTCGGTCCTTTGTCGGTGCACTGTTTTGGAACACTGTGGATCCTAATTGGAAGTTTAGTTTTTCCAGTCTTCCCCCTACTTCCCAACTGTGGACAGGGGTCCCCTAACTGCTCACATTCCTGCCATCTTACATTCCCTTCTCTGCCATGATTGACTGTGTCCTTTCTTAAACTGCTGAATAGAAAAATTCCTTCCCCCTTTATATAGCTTCTAGCTCAGCATTTAGTCACAGCAATGAGAAAAGCAACTACTATAAAACCCGAGTTTCTTCACAAAACTGGAACAACAGCAACGAAAACCTAAGCATATGAAAACAGAAAACAACAAAAAAGTGTAATCCGGAAGTGGGGGGGAGGAATCCAGGTTGGAGGCATGGCACTGTTTGCAAAGTCAGAATCCACCTGCAGGTGACTGAAATTTGTCCATTTTTTTTTTACCCTGTACAAAAATCAACTAAAAGAAGGATCAAAGACATAAATGTAGCATCCAAAACTATTTGAGCAAAACACTGTATTTCACTGGTCTGGGCAATGTTTTTTCTGGATAGGATTCCAATAGCACAGGAGCAAAAGGAGCACTTTGTAAACAGGATTACATCCAACAGCGAAGCTTCTATGCTGCAGACAGTCAACATAATGGAGAGACATTGACAGTGGCTGGGGGGGGAAGCATTTGTCAGCTATATATCTAAAAAGAAGAATATCCAGAGTAGAAACCAAAAGACTTAAGAGCAAATTTTCTACTTAATAAGAAAATGAACCAAATAGACACCTCTCAAAAGAAATACCAATATACCAATAGCCAACTACTACATGAAGAAAAAAAAAAAACCCACGACTTACCCAATGTCGGTGGTAATGTAAATCAGTTTATTTCCTGTGGAAAACAACATGAAGTTTCCTCAGAAAAACAAAAATAGAATCGCAATAAGATATAGCTCATGGGAGCTGGAGAAAGATACTGTAATCAGAGTATATGTCTGAAAAAAATCTATTTTCAATAAAAGAAAAATTAGGGGAAAAGATAGAGCCATCCCAACCATTAACATTGCTCGGCATGGCATATCCACATACACAGTTTATTGCCACATTATTCATAGTACCTAAGATAGGGAATTGTGCTAAGTGTCCATGAACAATGAAAACGTCATAAAGGAATTTAATCCCGCCCTTTGCAGCAAAATGAATGGAACAGAGTACATTATGTTAAATGAAGTAAGCCACCGAACCAAAATATCAACATGAAATGGGGATAGAGGTAGCCAGGGATTGAGAATAGTCTAGCTTGGGCATGGGGTAGAGATGTGGTGGGCGGGGTGGCTGCGGAAAAGGACACTGTATACATAAATATAATTATAACACTGAATCCCATTCATATATATGGATGCTATGTTCTTGGCACAGTCTAAATATCTCACAGTAGAATGGGTGAAAATGTAATTTCTCTACACAGGGTATTGATAGTCATCATTGGAGAAAAGCAAAATAAACTTAAGAAGCAGCAGTATAACTCTCAGGAACACTGTGCTGAGTGAAAGACGTTCCTGTGATCCTGTTTGCAGAGATCTCATGTGTAGAAAGTTCTAGGACCAACAATTGTTGGTTGCAGCAGGGTTGGCCTTGATGAAGGGATATTTCTAGAATCATGAGGATTTTTCAGATCATTGATAGTGTCACAGACTAAATATGAATCTAAACCTAGAATCAACTGAGTACATCTGATTTATGCATTTCTCTGGAGGTGAACTACACCTCAGTTTTAAAAGTCTAACTAAAATGAGCATAAATTTTCTCTATTGAAATTGTCTCTGGGTGGAGGACAGCAGATATACAATAAGAAAAGTCTCATCTATGCAAAGCAACATAATATAAGTCTTTATTTGCATTCTGGTTCGTAGAATCTAGAACGTGGAAATAGTCTAGGAAGGATGGACACATCAAAGATAGATTGTTCAAAGTTACACTTTGAGTTAATCGTCCCCACCAGCTGAAGCAATGTGTCATGTGGCCAACATTTATCAGTGGTGATTTATAAGATGGTTAAAGATACCAGGTGTTAGCAACTACAGTGCAGATAGGTAAAGCCCTTTGATAGTCAAATAAGCTCTTCCTAGGCCCGGCTGAGCACTGACATTTCATGGGCTGCATTAAAAAACTATTCCTTGCTAAGCCTTGTGAAGATGCCTAATTTTTAATCTAACAAACGGTTTGTTTCTCTTTGTCTTCCTCAGGGCCACAAGATGAAGCAAAGGAACAAAGAACTGATGCTCAATGACAACCCTCAGCATTGCAAGGCCTGGCCCTGGGGAACTTGGGAAGATGATAGTGTGTGCTGTGGAAGAGGGTGGGGGAGGGGGGAGGCGAGTCCGAAGAAGGAAGGGTCCTTTGCTCTAACTCTCCAGCTGCATTTTGTTTTGTTTATCTACAGAAAAGAAAACAGGAAAAACTTAGAAAGAAAGAAAAAGGAATAAGAAAGCAAGCTCCCTCCACTTGTGAGAGGCCCCACGCTAAGGCAAACTTTCAGGCACTCAGTCCCCTTCATTTCTGTCTTTTTCTCCATGCCTCACCCTAGGGTGTTGATAGGGATAAGACTCACCTGTGTCTCCTGGTCCCTGTCTGTTTTCTCCGTTACCTCACAAAGCTGGTCATAGAGTGATTTCTCCCAAGGGAAAAAAAAGGAAGGTGATTGACAAGCTTCAGGCTAAATTTCAGGAATCATCAGGCTCAAAATTGGTAAAACCCACAGACAGGAGGAAGGATAGAAAATGGACAGAAGCGTCAGAGAACACCTTGAAGAGATCTGAATGAGGGGTTCAAAATATTTTAATTGGGGTTTAATGAAGAAGATGAGACCTGGCAGCCACCGGGGTCTCTACCTCTGCACCCACGATGTCATGTGCATTCCTTCTTGAGGCTGATTTTGAGCACGGCTTCTTTGGTTTATGAGGTCTTCACAGTGTGCTTCTTCGTATGCAATGGGAAAGAGTATTACTATCATTAAGACCTTGTAGATGCACTTGCTCCATTTACGACCCAAACAAACCTATTAAATAATAATTTCAGTTTCCAAAGTTCCACATGAAATCTCCACTTTTCGTAAAAGAATATCCATGTTGAACCAAGGTGTGTTAGCCCACAGAGGTTCACACCTGAAGTTAGCAGCCCTAGGAGCCATTGCTTCCAGTCTGGCTTACCTGTCTGCTCATGCCAAGTCCAAGGATGATTTGATGGATCATCCAATCATCCAAAAGGTAGTTAGAACTATTAACAACTTAAGAAGCCAGTGGAATAGAGTTAGCTCAAGCAATGAAGACCAGAGGACCAAGGGCATTATCCTGACTGTCCCAGAACATACCGAAGTTCTCCCGCTACCTCTCTGGGTTCCAAAGACATGGTAGTATCTTTTGCACATCACCTTAACACTACAATGCTTTAGACTTGGGATGTTTATGTTGCTATTCTTAACAGAAGGGGATGGGAAGTGGGAACCGACAAAATCTAAAGTCAATAGTGAGATGATACCACTTTATAAATGTCTCATCCAGCTCTCTAGTTTTGTCCTTTCCTGTGGAAAACTTACCTTATCTTCCTATGACCAGTTTTAGCTGTTCTGAATTAATTGCCTCTTCCAGATAACATATTTTGTATAATAGAATAAGTAAGAAATCATACATCTGCATATGTTACCTTTTAACATCTCTAATTTTCATTAAAGCAATTCATCATAGCAACAAGGCTATTTGAGCAATTCCATGATGTTTCCCCATGGCCTTTTCTCCTTCTACAGTTTGACATAAAAGCATATACCTCTCCATTACATACTGTTTCCTAGAATAATACTTTCTCTAAGTAATTGAAGAAAGGATGCCACTCATATATTGATATATTGATATGAAGCATTCCATGCTTCTTGCCATCTTCATAGCTATTTTACAAGCACCCATTATTTTTAGGGCATGCCTGACAAGAGAACCTAGCTAGCAGGGTGTTTCCCCACAACTCCCAGGGGAAGTACTAGGGACTCCTTAGGGGGCTATAGTGAACAGAAGGCATCTAAATGGACAAAGGCGAAAGAGGGACACCCAGGACTGAAGTAACCCAGCCCATCTTTCTCTTTATTACCAATGGCAGCCATTTGATTCACTCATATTGCATGGGTTAAAAATTGGAGGAGAGAATTCTGTGAAGACTGTAGATAAAGGAAAGCAATCTTCGTATCTAGGAAACAGAGAGAGAGGAGTCCCACTCCTGCATTTGCTTAGACTTCTTTTTATGAATTAGACATTTTCATTTTTGCTTTGCCGTAAATTTTTGGTTGCTATGTGGCTGAATGATTGTATGCTTTAAAATATATAATGTAGTTAATTCACACTTCAATAATGAAATATTAAAATTTTAGCTCTGGGCCAGCCTGAAGACATCACAAACGAGGAAACCCGTTGCCTGCTAGCCCTGTGCAATGCAGTCCATGTGGGAAGTAGACCAATTCTTCCACACATGCATTTTGAAGGGCCATTTCCTATCACACTTCAGCCAGGCCACACAACGTGAAGGGCAGTAGGAAGATGGAAGGAAAGTAGCCCTGTTATTAGTCGTGTTTGCACACAGACAGTTGAAGTAGGCCTTCGACATAAGAGTCCTAATTAAAAAGGTACTCGCTGCAGGCTAGACAAAGGGGCCTTTCCTCTTGCTGGTAACTATTCAGATGATGGACAAGTCTTCTTTGATAAAAGCTTACAAAGAAGACATCCGAAGCCCTGACTATGACACCGGGTCACATATTAATCACTGCAGCTAATTGTAAATCTTCCTATGAAACTCTGAAAAGCCTCTTTGTGAATTAGTCCAGTTCTGCTTGACGCACTTGGTTTGCAAAGACATTTCTCTGTATGTGGTGCATGTCAGCTGTGCTTTGAACAACAACAAAGTTGCAGAATACGCTCAGTATATTTTCTCGGGAAATAGGGTTTTTATCATATGACTCATTAAGGATTTGCCTTACCCTGACATTTGTGATATAAAGGAAAATCAGGAGAAAAGTACTTTTCTTGAACAAGATATGTTTTTACTTAATGCGAATACATGTTGTCTGTTGCTTGCAAGGAAGAAAAAAGTCTTCTGGTAATAATAGGGTAACACGTGCCTCTTTTGGTAAGCCAGTCTTGACATGCTGGACAGCTTCTGAGTCTGTTTATCTGTTCTCATCTGTGCCACACACTATGACACTTAACTGACTGTTGCCTTCAAACTATATTTGTTAGAGCAGAGTGCAAATAAACTTCTTTGAGAGGATAATGTGAAATCATGTGTTTTGTGAAATTTGTTCTTTAGCCACAAGCAAAAATCCTGCGCTCATTTAATACTATTTGGTTGTAACTAAGAACATTTAAAGTTACTTCTGTAAATTCACTTTGACTCAATGATTTTCTTCCCTTCCTGAGACTAACTGAAGTTTTGTCTATGTTTTTCAAACTACAGAGAAATTCCAATAGACACACATACCCACAACAATTTTTTTTTTCTTTATGCTGGACAACTCATTAACTTACTCATATAAGTTGATGAGAAAAAGACAATGGGTCCAACCATGGGGTACATCCTCCATTACTGGAATTCTCGCAAGTACTCCTGTGATCTTGTTACTGACTGGCTGTGTGATCCTGGCAGTCACACCCTTCAGTCCACTGCTGAGAGAATCATGATAGCTAAAATTACAAGAATGGTTCAAAGTGCAAAACAGGTCTACCAAAAATCACAGTGAGAAACCTCAATGCCCTCTCCAAAGGAGATATCCGTAAGCATTGCACCAAAAGCAAGTCACTCCACCTCTTCCGGAACAAGTGCTACCAGTTGTCCAGTTGTTGTTCTTGTTGGCAACCGAGTGAGCCCTTTCACAAAATGCCAGAGATGAACTGGCCTAAGGACATCCAGGCTGCCACCCTAGAGCAGCATGCTTCTAGTTGTAAATAAGACTTGAAGAAGAAATAAAAAGCAGGCAGCACAGTCCCCTGTTGTGGCACCCTCAACATGTGGCTCACAGTGACAATGATGATTGTTGGACATGAGTCACACCATGCTGGGTACAATGCTTCGTTTATACCCAACTATTCAAGACTCTGCCTGTCACTCATGCTTCTCTGCCAATGTTGTCAGTGTTCAAACATGAGGCTGTGGGAGCCATTTCTCAGCCAAACTGTAGCAAGAGGGGACTGCAGAAAGGAATTAATTTTTTAGTTAAATGAATTTGTCTGTTTCCGTGTTGAATATTCATTTTGAAAAGACATTCAATTATCCAGATTCAGAGGGTAAACTCTATCACTGAGTGAAGTTATTCTTTGTTACATAATTGCTTTTGTGCCTCATAAATAAAAGGCTTATTTTATAAACACTATGCAATAAAACTAATACTTAACCAAAAATATAAATATTAAAGCTATAGTAGCTAAAACTATAATTAAGGTGGTGTAGGATGTGCTTCTTCATTTGTATTGCTTTTATTGGTTGAATAAAGAAAACTGTCTTGGCCTTTTGATAGGGCAGAAATCAGGTAGGCAGAGTAGGCAGGATGGAATGCTGGGAAGAAGGGAAGTGTGGCAGACGCCACGATTCTCTGGCCTGAGATGGACGTAGGTTTGAATCTTCCCAGTAAGCCACATCCTTGTGGTGAATACAGATTATTAGATATGGGCTGAATCAAGATGTAAGAGTTAGCCAATAAGAGGCTAGAACTAATGGGCCAGGCAGTAATTAAATTAATATAATCTTCATGTAATTATTTCGGGACGTAAGCTAGCCAGACGGGACCAAAAGCAGCCCGGAGGCAAGAAGTTGGGTGGGACGGAACAAGGGACCCAGCCTGTGCTCATTGCAACAGTAAGGAATTTTTAAATTATTTAACTTTGCATTGTAATATTTTTGTAGTTACAAAAATTTGAGAGGGCATTCAAATTAAGGTATTTTAGCAACAGAAAAAATGAATAATGAACCAGGATGTTAAATCTTTCTCTTGTTTGAAATTTCATAAAAATGGATAAGTCTTCATCACCTATTCTGAATGACTTTAAAAAGGTAGCAATAGAAAATTCTTTTAAGTGCTGAAAAATGAAATTTTATGGATAAGCTACTTAGCCACTATTGAATTTATTTTTAATTTACCAACAGTACAACAGTGGGCAGGGGAAATGCATAAAAAAAAAATCAATGCATGAAAGAAGCAGCTACTGAAAGGGCCCTTGTTGTCTCTTTCTCTATATACCAATCAATCAAAATAATGAGTGTGAATTGATAGAATCCTGTAAGCAACTTCAGGTAATAGCTTTGATCTATTTTCATTTTGTTTTATTTTCAATATTATATGAATCATACTTTGTGTCATGGATGTCCCTTGCTTCTTGAGGTAGGTGTATCGCAAGCATTTTCTCAGCAATTATTAAGTTAAGTCATTAAAAATACTTCATAGTAATGGCTGAAGTTTATTGTACCACTTCTCTGCTGTATGACATTCAACTTACTTGGGTCTTACTCCCTTTAAATAAAACTACCAACACTCTTTTATAACCACAGTTTCTGTCTACACCAGGCTACACTTTCAAGAAAGGCCCTGGGGTTAATGAATATTTGTCTCTAATCACCAAATTACGTTACAGAGTCACACTGCTAGCAATTATAAAATGAGAATTTCTACTTTGTGTGACCCTTGCTGACCTTGAGGGCATTATAAACATGGATGCTTAAACATGTCAGCATGAGAAATTGTTTCTCATTATTACTTTAACTATCCTGTCTTCATTTACTAAATGAGGGTGGACAGATTTCTGTCAGCTGCTTGTATTTTCTGATTGGGGAATTAATTTGCTCATGTTCTTTGGTCATTTATCACTGGAATTTTGCTTTTCTATTGATATTTATGAGCTGCCTCTTTATATAGAAAGAGTTTTATCTTTATTGTCATGTGTCCCACACAAATGTTTCTACTTGTCTTTCAGTTCATAATTGCGATTGTGATATTTTCCAACACATAGTCCTTTCTATCTCTCTGGGAAGCAAACCTTTTTCCCTCCATGTGGGCTTCCATGTCCTTCGTCACTGACAATGCCTGCTGAGCTTCATTTCTGACTCTGCCAAAATCTTTTAGCCTTGTAGAAAACGCCTTGTTTGGCTTTCCTTGTCTTCCAGTCCTACACCTGCCAGAAGATGACAGACAGACATATAACCCAAGCTAGCCAATCACAGGAATTCACCTATCAGACCTCAATGATTGTTTTAGAGACTTGTGACTCAAACTGAACTAATGTGATTTAAATTATTTTTGCTGGGAAAGAGAACTTTACCAGTTCCAATGTGTAGGTAACCATGTTGATTTTAATAGCCTTTTCCATGAGTCATGTGACTTAATAAATTCCCCTTTCAAGTAACTTTTGGGATAGATTTGTAGTGGTTTTCTGATTTGAAAGAATGTCATTCATTACCATTCCTGTTCTCCACTCCACTCCTTTCCTTGAGACAGGTCTCAGTTATCTCCGGATTGCTTTGAGTACTCTTGTAACTGATACTGGCCCAGGCCACCTGACCTTCCTGCCTCCATCTTTCAATGCTTGTCTGCCAACATGCCCATCTAAAACCAAAATGTTTCATCATCCTCAAAGCCTCATGGGTGCGCTCCCCCACCCAGAGCTCTGCAAAGTTCTGTGCTTGTCCTCTCTTCTCTGATGCCTTCTCTGCACTTATGACACCATGCTCTTGAGATATGCAACCATGTTTCTCTTCTTAAAACTTTTCACTGGCTTTTCTAGAATGTTCTTTCTCTGGCTGTTCACATGACTACTTTGTTCATCCCTTTGGGATGTTCTCAAAGTTTTCTCAGTGAGAGTTGCCACAAAATGCCCTTGTAATGCTACAAACAACTCCTAGGCCTACCCCCATACCCATAAGGCTCCAGTCCTCCTTGCCACTTAAATGATTTATATATTAAACTCACTCCAAAAAGTCTTATAAGATTCAACTCCTTTGGGAACAGGAGAACAAGAAATTCTAGTCACTGAAGAATCCCAAGTTCCAAGGCTGGACCTGATACATGTGAATCAGGCATTCAGTATTTGTTGAAGGAAAGAATTCTGCTCAGTTTCTGTTCTGGGAAGTTGTTGACTGAAGGTTTCTTTTTGTGTTGGCCTCAGCTAGAGGGTTATAATGGAGCAATGAGTTCACAGATTGTGATTCAGGAGGTCAACAGGGTGCCCTGCATCTTGATCCTGAAGACAGAGCAGAAGAGGGAAGCCTAAAATCTCTTTGCAAAACTGGGGTGGAAAGTTGACTTAGCAGTTAAGACCACATACTCATTCAGAAGACTCAGGTTCGGTTCCCAGCACCTATGAGTTGGCTCATCATCACTCATAATTACAATTTCAGAGGACCAAATACCCTTCATCGTCATGAGACACACACATAGTGCACATACAGAGTACAGGTAAAACACACATAAATTGAATCTTGAATCTTTTAAAAGTATTGTGGAAACTGCCTTTCTAGACAGAAATTATATCCATTTTATACTGAATGTGAAAAAGGGAACAGGAAATAGTCATTCATTTATCTTGCCTAAATTAGCAAGGACTTCATGTGATGGAACTGCATCATTTTATGTGAATGTAGATAATGATAGGAATAGGTAGACATGGTCAGATTACCATGAAAAGGCAACGAAACTTCTACAATTGGCTACCATTTGTATCATAGCCTCTAGGATAAGCAGAGTTCTTCTAACCTGCCATCATGGGGTGCTGTCCCTTCAGCATGAAGTCCAAGTAATGCCACAACACAGAAGACATTACTCTGAGTCACACCTAGAAGCAACTCTACATCATCACTTTTGCCCACACATTATTGAGTACATGTTGGTCAACTGACCTGACTCTAACTCCTGGGAGCTATAGTTCAGCTGAGTAACTAGCAGGAAATTCACTGTGTCTAACGATGCTCTAGTGTGCTGCCTGCTTTGTGCTGATGTTTAGTTCTATGTTCTGGCTCAGCCCACTGTTTCCACTCACCAAGACCAAGCAAGTCAGCACAGCAGCGCAGCGAGGAGTGCCACCTGGGTATGTTAATATAGTCACAGCAATTCAGCACTGGACAGAGGGCTTAAGCGTATGTGGAGAAAGCAGAAATGGCAGCAGTGGCTAAAGAGAAACTTGGGGATAGTGAGTCAGTAGGATGGCTCGTCAGGTAAATGCACTTGCAGTGCCATCGGAATGGCCCAAGTTCAAGTTCAATCACCAGAACACATTTAAAAAACAAAAACAAACAGAAAAACACCCTGGGTTCCATGGTGTACATCTGTATTCCCAGCATTCCTATAGCAAGATGAGACAGGAGGGGCATTTCTGGATTTCTGGAAGCTTTTAACCAGCTAGCAAAGAATATGCAGCATAGAAAAAAAAAAAAAAAACAAGGAATTCCGCCTCAGTAAGGTAGAAAAAAAAAAAGACTCCCAAAAGTTGTCCTGTAATCCCTATATGTACACTATGGCATGCATTAGCATTTACACACACACACACACACACACACACACACACACACAAATAACATTTAAATTTAAAATAAAAGGAAAGAACTTTGAGGATATGGTAGACTAGAATAAACCATTCATTGTGTTGTCTCCCTTCCTGGATTAATTTCCTGGCTTTTATTAAGACACCTAGCACAAGGGTTAGTTGTCTAGACTAGCTCCTATATGGACACCTTTTGTCTCTATCCTACTATAAAAACCTGTCCAGATGCCCATATGTCCCTCCTTGTTTTAATTTTCCTCTGCTTCAGTCTGTGTTCATTGTGGCTCCATATCCCTACCTAGATATTTAATGCAGCTTGAATTTATTGTGTTCTTTGGTAGCTAGTGAGAAACAACTGAACTTTGTTTTCAAAATACTCCCAGGACCAATTATTAAATGGCACATCCAGATTCAGTCACTGTGGTTTAACTGGCTGTGACAATGTCTAGTGGGGCAAACTCAGGGCCTGCACTCTTCATGTTCAAGTGCCCCCACCTAGTATTGCTTAGTGTTTAAGATATGCCTTAAACACCCTTCACCACATTTTCCGTCAAGAGACAACACCCCTTATTTTATTTTAGTTTCCTTTTCTTTTCTTTTTTGTTTTTCTTAAATCCAATTCTCCTTCTTTCAGAATTCAGAAAAACTGAGCCAATCAGAGGATTCACACTTGAGTTCTGATACCAAGGAAAGAAGATACTTGTTACACAGGTAGCCTTCTGAAATGCTGCATTGAAGAAACATTCCTGTCTATCCCTGGCCTGTGGATAAGACTGAGCTGTGGCCTGAATAACAATTGCTTTTTCAATCTTCTGTCCAAAGCCCTTTTCTGACTGGTTGGGACTCCTTACCCATCAATCTCCTGCCCATGCCTTCCAGTTGTGTGTAGAGAGTCAGGAGGCAAATGCTAGGTAAATGTCAGTGTGTCTTGAGTGATCATCCTCTCTAAGCAATCATCCACTTTGCAAGTAATAAAGGATTCACAGTTGGTCACAGGCCTCTTTATCTGCAAAGCACAAGATGCAGGCAGCTAGCTTGTGGTTATCAAATGCTTCCCAGAGAGGGCCGAGTTGCTCCTGAAACAGTGTCTTTGGTTTCATTTCATCTGATACAGAGTATTGGCATTACACAATCATCGAGAGGAGATTAATTAGCAGCCTGGTCTAGTAAAGACTGAGGCAACAGCATCCTCTCTAAAGCATCCCAACCATGAGAGGCTGGAAAAGTACTAGGTTTTTGTTCGGGTAAGTAGAATTAATATGGACAGAGAATCTATAAACATCTAATGTTAAGTAGCATTCGTCACTGTTCAAATAATTGTTCATAAGTTAATTCTGCCTTGACAACAATCAAGTAGTTACTGCTTCCATTCCCCCTTTAAGATGAACAACCCCAGGTACCAACAAACTAGTTAATTTGCACAAGGCCACAGATCAAGTAAGCAACCAGAAGTTATTATCCTAACTACTTCAGTTGGAGGCTTCTGTACTAGAGTCAGAAACACAACTGCCATCAGACACTAGCGAGTCTCAGATTCTGGACCTCCACCTAGGCTCCAGGTTTGGGAATCCGGGGGAAGAAATGTCAGAAAGCTGTGCCTCTAAGAACTTCCAGGTATTGCAGTTGCTGCTGCTGCCCCGGGGGCCGGCCTTTGAGAACAATGGCACCAGACAGAAGTGATTGACAGGTGTGAGCCCTTGACAGCTAGGAAGGGTAAAACATCCTGAGAATCTTTAAGCCATGCAGCTAATTCTCAATTCCCTAAGTCAGAATACCTGTGCACTTCAATTCCCTACAGCAACTGTAAGCTGGCACAACCCACACGGGGCCTGCTTCTTTTTCTGTTGGGTTCACAGGCAGCTATTCAAAATTGAGACAGTATGAACAGGAATGCTGGAACATCAGAAAACAGAGGTTTAAATATCAGCCCGATGGCCTAACTTTCCCCTTCATAGCTATGGTTGTCATATATAGAACATAGTATCAATTATTTACCACTTAAGAATTTAATATAAAGGTAAATGTTATACACATACATATAGACATTTCCTGACATATAGAAATAATGGTGTCAACACACACACACACACACAGATAAACACATGCACACATGTGTAACCCCCTATGAAGAAATGATATTTGATTTCCTTTCTTTTTAGAAACCAGGAGAGGAACTTAACTTTTTTCTTGGCTTTTGCAAAATCTATCAGAGTGACACTGGGTACCCAAACGTTCTTTCCATTTTTCCACTGTGACAAGAAAGACTGTGTACTTGGCTGTCTGCTTCTAGCCTACTCCTGCAGGAGAGAGGGATTTATTGGCTGGCTCTTCTCCAGAGCTGTATTTCTGTGCAGAAGAAATGGGTGAGTTCTAGTAGAAAGATGGAAAGGGCTAGAAAGAGCCAGCAATCTACAAAGAGGGAGCCTGGGCAAGGAAGTAAAGGAAAAGAGAACCTGGAGTAATTTCAACATCACAAGTAAAGCTTCCTCTTAACCAATTGTAAGTTGCTTATTACATTCTCTCTGGTGTTTCTTTACTCTGCAAGAATATACAGTTGTTACCTATGTTAGCCATTGCCCTCCTTCCTGGAGATACAGGAGTTAATGACACAGACAGAACCTCCTATCATGTGAGGAAGGGCAAAGTAAGGTAAAGACTGGAAGAAGGGAACCGCCACCAGTGGGGAAGCCTTCAGGATTAACAGCCAACTCTTCTGCATCCGGCCACCTGAAAATTTCCCACACAGAAAAAATCAAGCTCCTGGAGGCTTTTGGCTCACTCCTAGCCTCTGAGAACTGCCATTGTCCTAAGAGTAGAGTTTAGGCTAAGCTCAAACCCTGCCATGGAGTCTACAGGAATGAGGGTCTACACTCAGCTGTCTTTCCTTGGTATTCACCAAAGGTGGGACACGATCCAATTTTAAAAGTGACTCCATGTCGATATGGGATGAGGAAGTTGGGCTAATACCAAGTGAATTCTCTCATCTGTGACCTCAATATGAGGAAGAGAAGGGAAAATAAAGAGCAGCAGTTCTGAAGAAAACTCTAGAGAAGGAGTTCACAGATGGATCTAGGCTCTGTTGGGCGCTATAGTTACTTCTGTAGTTTTATAGTTACCACCTCACTTTTCTGTTGGCCACACTCTTCTGTAGTTACTACCCAACTTTTCTCATGACCTCCAGAAGTGATTTACTAAGTTTACAGTTTTGTTCTCAATTACCTGGGGTCAATGTTTTCAATTCTAGCCACACAATAAAATTTTCTAGGGAGCCTTACTCTCCCAAAAACCAAAGGAAGGGACATCTATAAATGGCAGATTTGTCACACTTCCAAGATATCAAGGTCACTAAAGACAAAGACAAACCGAGAAACTTTTCCAGATTCAAGGAGTATATGAAGACAAAACTAAATTCATTGTAGATACTGGGAAAGAGCATCGGTGCCATAATGAGTGTCAATGAACACCCCCCTTTGACCTTGACACTACTGCTGTGGAAATGAAGGAGAGGATAAACATTTAGAAAGGGCCAGGAAAGACACAAATTAATTATTTATGCTTCATTTGCTTTTCCCCCTTTCTTTTTTCTTTTTTAAAAAGAAAGTCCTTCTAGACAGCCCTAGCTATCTGGCCTGGAACTAGCTGCTACATAGGCCAAATTTATAGTGATCACACCACCACCACTGCAGCTCATAATTCCACCCTGACCCAGTATTGGGGTTAAAGGCATGCAACGCCATTTGGGACTCCTTTTGCCTATTTAAAACAAATTGTTCGAAGTGGAGAAATGGCTCAGTGGTTAAGAGCACTTACAATTTCAGAGGACCCAGGTCTGATCCCCACATCCACATTGCAGCTCACCACTGTCTGTCACTCCAGTTCTAGAGGATCCAACACACTTTTCTGACATTTGCTGACATCAGGCATGCATGTGGTGCACAGACATACATGTAGGCAAAACATCACTGAGTGAAAAATTAAATAAAACAATAAATTATTGTATTCAATGTATTTGCACGGTCGTAAAGAGGAGAGAGAATAGCTTGCTAAGTACTCTTCTTTTACTATGTGGGTTCCAGGAATGGGAACTGGGTCATCAGGCTCTGAGGCACTGAAACATCTCGCTGGACCATGTACATTCCTTGAATGGCTAACATTTTTAAAAATACAATGTTAAAAAGATTTCATCATTTTCCAGGGCATCTCCCAGATCCATATAGCATCATCCTAGGTTCAGGAACCTAGTTAGCATACTTTTTCTCAGCCCCTTAAATGGTGTTGGATTCTCAGGAAGTACTAGTCTGTCTCCCTCCTAGGACAAGACAGTAGGGAGATGGGTGACTGTACTCCTCAGATCATTCCTGCCCACTATGAAAAAGGAAAGGGATCTGATGATATTTTAAAATTACTTCCGCACACCGCCAGCCTTGGACAAGTGTGTGTCCACTCTTAGCTTCCCAGATGTTCCTTTTCAGGCAGTTTTATCTTAATCCCACAGAGTAAAAGGCTTCCTTCCCCGTGGAAATTGGCAAACGCTAAATACCAACCTCTCCTAGCAAATACAGCTCTAAGGAAATGAAACACAATCTGCCTTTATTAATAAGGACGTGGTAAAAGGTTCAGCGTGTACATGCGAAAGAAAAGCAAAAGGTAGCTAGGAATGAGTCTCCCAAAACAAAGAGGGGAAGCAAGGAAGGGTAAACAGTGCAGAAAGATCACTGGGTTTGGGATTCCATTTTAGTGGTTGCAAAAACAAGGCTCTTGCTATTTGCATATAAATGTGCTGGGGGGGGCGGGAGTCACAGTTCTCAGCTGTGCATTTTAACTTTCTCCTTAAAATCTGTTTCCCAAAGCAGCTGCAGGAATCAGCTGCAAATTCCGAATCTAAAAATGAAAGTCACATGGCTGAATTGGGAAGGAGACAAGAGGAAGGCACTAAGGATGCTCCAGTTAACCCATTGGGGCCTGCAGCCCATCTGTGCTGCCTGCAAGCTTTTAAGAATCTCAGTACCCATGGTGCACTGGGCACAATTAAATCAGGATGGCTGTTGGCTAGGGGCCAGAGGAGAGCGATGTCCCATGTCTGTGAATTTCCCAGACAATAAGAATCTGCAGTCTTGATTGACTAGCAATCAGGGTGGGTCTGCAATTTTTTTTTTTAAAGGCGAGATAGGTGAACAGTTCAAGTTTGAGAGGCTAGTCTCTGTGGCAACTACTTGGTCATGCCATTAGGCAGTCACAGACAGTGCTAGTGGTGTGACTAGTTGTTATAAAACAACTTGGTAGAGCCTGCCCAAGAACCTGTCCTTCAGTCTTATCTTTGGTTCAGATGCATGGTATCAGGATGCCTGTCAGACATGACCACCCTCCGACTCTAGCTCACAGCCCTCCAAAGAATCACCACCTAGCTTGGCTTGAGTTCCTACACAAGGTGACAGTAGCACAGTGATGTGGAAGGAGGAGGCACAAGGTCGTGACACTGAGAGCGAACCGGGTCTCGGAGTCTAGAGCGGAAGTGCTGAGCCATGTGAAGAGCCAGCTATTTTGTTCATAAAACTACCCTTACCGTTCAGAGATACCCAGTTATTTTAAGGACCTTCTGCCCATACAGGGAATTCGAGAAGTAACGCACGGATGTGAAGTGTCAATGGGCACAGCCGTGACCCATGGCCTTGCACCAAGAGGGAGGTGACCCCTGCGCATGCACTGCAATATCCTCAGTCGGCATGAGGTTGGGAAAACTTGGCTGGCCCCGGCTCTCGTTTTAGATGCCCAGACATTTGCATCTCATCTCTGCCAGGCCTGCAGTCTCAGCTGCACAGCGGCAGAAGACAAGGACAGTTACCCTGAGTCTTAAGAAGGAGGGCTTGAACCTGGTTTTCCTGACCCTGACATGCCGCGTGCTACTTTCACATCCAATCCCACCCCATGCGGGGCGGCGCCTCTTAACAGCTACATCCTCAATGCCCGGCATAGCTTCAGCATTCAAAATTGGCAATTGGTAAACAGACATCTAACGCACGATGTCAGTTTATGGTGACATCAGCCTTTAGTTTGTGCGCGTCTATAATTGACTAGTGGCCTTCCTCATTAGCATTCACAAGGGCTGTGTGGGTGTTGATTTATTTCAAAGGATCCATCCCTATTTCCCTTGCTGTACAGGATTCTGGTAAATGACAGCACAAGCTATTTCTTCATCCGTTGCCCGAAGCAGATGGCCTAAGGGCCTATATCTTGGTCCTTAAGGGTTAATGGGATTTAGGAAGGTGTTTCCAGTTTTCCTAAAGCGGTGTCACTGAGCCAGGAGGGAACGAACTGAGTGGCTCTTCCCTGGTGCCAGTCCGCCAGTCAGCTGGGATCAGCCTATTGTCAGAGGCTGTTTTTCATGCCCTAGAAAAAGATTCTCCCAAAAAAGCCTGCCAGTGATTAACGTGTGTGAAGAGAGTACGCATCGCTCCATAAGCCCTTGCACCTGCCTCGGAGGTGTCTCTGCGGAACACGGTTTTGACACATTGTGTGAAGTGGAGTTGGAGAGTTGCACCAGGGATGTCACACAGCAATTGAGAACTGGGATGGAGCCCTGAGCCTTCGTAGCCAGAGAAACCGCTGTGGTCCCGAGAACCATTTTCTCAAATTCACAGTGCAGATGGCGGTGTATTAGAATCCAGGCTCCAAGGTTGGGCTCCTATTATTCTGTATGCCTAGTAGGCGGCATGCGGACACTGAGTACCTTGACCACAGAGGAAAGAGCAGAAAGCTTCATGCCAGGAAAGTTGGGCTCTTTTCTTCTCTGGGCTTTTCATGAAAAAAAAAAAAAGGCACAGTTAGAGATGTAGTTGCTATCAAAGGTGACCTCCTCTCTATGTGCTGATCCCACAGTGTGACTTGTACACACCTCCCACTGAGACAAAAAGGTGAAGGGGTGCTCCTTTCCTTCTAAAGCACGGGCTGGGCTTGCGAACACCTAGAGGGTGATTCTGTGACTTCCTCAGGTAGGTTACAGAGCTGACACACTGTCACCATGGCTCTCAGGAGACCAGGCATCACCCTGGGAGGAAGGCCAAGTATCCTGAGAACTGCCCCCCCTCGCCCCCCCTGAGAAGCAGCCTCTGGCCTACACTGGGTTCTGGCTGACAGCTAGTACCACTTGCCAGGCACGGAAAAGATTTGTATTTACCAGAATCTCTTCGAATCCATCTTGGCAGTGGAGCCCCTCACTCTATGCAGCTTGCCCTGTCTGGAAGTGTGTAAAACAGACATGGGTAATCCTTATGTCCTCTGCCCAAGACAGACTGGTGACAGAATCGGTGACCTCTGCTCCTGTGTACAGTCTGGAGATATTTTTACATGTAATAGGATCTGAGCTGTGGTGTCAATCAGTCAATTATTTTCTTTCACTCGGAATACCCTCTCTGCACAATTTGGGCACCCTCTTTCCTTATGGTTGGACCACATCTCCCAAGCTGTTAGAACCGTACATCTAATTAATTACCAAAGAATCCCATTATGCACAAAGCTTTAGCAGCACCTCCCTCCTCATCCTCCCCTACCCCAAACACCTGGTCTATGTTTATTTAGTACAGTCATCAATTTAGGGCATGAAAACAATGTAGCAGCATAGTATGGCTGAAGCTTCCAATCTATTGGTGGTGTTGGCAGGCTGACCTGTTCTTTCCATCCCTCTAAATCCCTCCATCATCAACCTACAGCTGAGGTTTAGGCCCCTGTACAACTCTGTATCATAATCCCTAGCAAAGAACCCAGTAGAACATAATAGCCACTTGATCAAGTCTACAAAAATATTAGCAAAACTGTGTTTTCTGCTTCTTGTGGTTTTGAATAATGGAACGGAAAACTGTAATAAAGTGCTTTGTAAAGAGCTTCATAAATGTGTGCTATGATAGTAAGTGATGTACAAAAACTGGTTCATCAGGTCATTCATTCCAAATTGCTCAAAAAGTGCCTACTATTTAGCAAGTATAATTTTACACACACAAACAATTATGGTGAGCAGGGGAGACCCAGGCAGCTGAGTGTGGTGGGAGAGACAGCAGCTATGCGCAGTCGCACAACTAGGCAAAACAGGATGGGATAAGTCCAACAAAGGGGGCACACGCAGTGTGAGCAGACACAACATTCACGTCCCTTTAGCTCAGCCGACTTTATCTCTCCAAGCCCCTTCCATGGTGAGGTGTGAAAATCCTAAGAAAAATCAGTCCCTGAACACAAGGGACCTAGAAGGATTCAGACATAAGACTCTGACTTCATTTAGGATCCACTCAAGCCTAATCTCAGGCAAGCAGTTGGGTCAAGATGGCTTATGTTTAAGGAAAACACAAAACATGGGGTGAGTAAGAGAAGAAAAAGCTGAGCAAAAACAAAAATGGTGTGCTTACTCAGTGAGGGACAAAACGGGGCTCTGGGAGAATGTAGGATACACTTGAGAGTCATCTCTGGGAAGTCGTGAAGCATAATGAAATCCAGTGACTTCAACTCCCCTGCCAGCACTAACTCCCCTGTTTTCTCAGGTTAGGCCTTTGAGAAGCTGAGCTAGGGTTTGGGAACTGGGGCTGTCAAAGACTGCAGCTCAGCCATGAACTGCATCAGCAAGGGTCACCTGTAAACTGTTTGAATGCAAGTTTTCAGGGGTCATCTGACACCAGCTGAATGAGAAAGTCTTTGGGTGGGGCTGAGATCGCTTCTGAGGAAACTTCCCAGGGAACCTTAAACCCTCTCTAGACTGCAAGCTCTCATAATTAGAAACCAAAGAAGGCAAGAAGAGATGCTGGAACAGGGAAGTTGACACTATCCCAGATGTAGCTACTACAACTTTGGGTGAACTCAGATCAGTCGCGGGGCTGAATAATAAAATGAAAACTCACGGTACAGTGCTTTGGCGACTGTTTTATAAAGAGGATGTATAACATTAACTGATGTTTCAAAATCTGGTTCAGTGGGGGTTTCTGGTGAGTAGCACTTTAAGAACTCAAACTGGACTTGTTGACCATCCTGGGAAAAAACCAAAACAGATGAGGAAGGGTAAAATGTGGAATACTTGAGGTGTGTTGGGCTCTGAATGAGGTAAGTTGACCTCATTCAGCTTCTTTGCTGGGAGCTGGAAAGATAGCTCAATTGTTAAGTGTGCTCTTTACTCCTCCAGAGGACTGAAGTTCAACTCCCAGCACCAATTCCCAGCACAATTCCCACTTCAAAACTATCACCAGTTTCGGGGGATCTAAGGCTCCTGGTACTTGTACATGCACATACTTACACACACATACACATAAACACACAGGTATGCATACACACATACACACACACATACACCTGTACATAACCAAAAAATAATCTTTAAAAAAGAAAAACAACAACCAAATTTCTATGTTAAAATCATATCCTCTGAGATTCTTGTCTCACCATTCATGGGACAAATGCTCCTCATTTCAAGAGAGGTTATTGGAAGCCCAAACAACTTTCCTAACGATAAGACCCAAGTTAGCTAACTTAGAATGTTCTGTACCAGCTATTGACATGGAGAATAAAACAAGAAAACAAAAGGAAGGGCTCCATTTCAAAATGAAAGAGTCAACTGTAGAAATAGGTGAGATAGAGATACAAAAGCAACTTAAAAGGATAAAACCCTACAGCAACTAGAAGCCAGAGCTTCCATAGCTGGTGTGGTCGGCAGAGAGATTGCCAGACCAAAGGAGGAGCATAAATAATTTCCATCATGGCAGCAGAAGGGTTGTCCTAACAACAGATCTGCCTCTCACTGTACTAGCTATGTGGTCACCTGTGTTATAGCCTGTGTTGGTGGGGGAGGGCTAATCTGCATGCTCATGGACCTGGGAGAGAGGTTCCTCTACAGTTCATATCCTTGGGACCATAGTGGTTGTTGTCGGAAGGTCTAACACTACTTGTGCTGGCTCCTAAGGATTATGGGAAAATCTCATCTGTGTTTCTTTGTAAGGCGCCTTGCGCCGCCGTGCTGTGAGCTCGCTGGCTCGGAGCCAAAGCGCCATTTGCCACTTCTCTCCTGATAGCTTC
>JAQHUG010000009.1:9838495-9853224 GCA_028555095.1 Dicrostonyx torquatus
ACCCATACTTGCCCATTATATCCAGGGTGGCTCTCTACAGTCCAAGGCCTTAGGACTTTAACTACTTATGCCATCAATCATGTTTACTGAGAAACTGAAGACAGATTGCCCTTCTCCTTTGGCTCCAGGAATACAGCTTCCATTGCCACAAATTCTGGACTGGCCCACATTCAACACACAAGATCTAGATAGGCCCCAGCTATTTCCTACAACTCAAAAGTATATTTAACAGAGATACACACCTGTTCAACCTATACTTAGCCTAGGGGTACCCTCTAACCAACAACCTTGGGATCATGGCCACTTGTGCCAAAACTCCCATTGTAAACTGTGCTTGTACCATGAAACCTAGGAAGTTTTCTTTGCCAGATACAATGTAAACAACCATGATTGTGAATGCTATGGTCCAGAAAAATCACTAACATTTATTCTGTGTTACTGGGGGGAAGATTCTATACGTGTTCTATACCACCAAAATCCTAGCTTCCAGGGTCACCAAGTCCTGGCAACTGGCATGAATGACCTGAAGAAGATTCTTTTGTCTCACAGAGCTATGAGTTTCTATGCTGGTTTCACAGCATCTGCTGCCTTCTGTAGATAGTCTGGTCTACATCCCATAGCACTAGAATCATGATGCTGCCACAAGTATCAGTGCCAAACTGTGGGGTCTGAGTCACAAATCTTTGGAAGCCCTGTCCATTGCACAGTCACACACTGCCTTCATGGACTTCTGTGGTGTAGGCTATAAAGTTATTCATAGACATTGATGGCAGTTGGTATAGAATATTTGTATAGAAATTACAGTTTGTGAACTCACCTATAGTTGAAGCCAAACTATATAACTGATATCTTACACCCCCTCGAATTAAAAATGCTTTTCTATAAAAACTGTTCCAAAAAATAGGAAGAGGTTACTTTGACTGTTATATTAGATGTGCAGGCATCACTATAGAAACAAAATAAATCATAGTACTTCTAACAACAGAGTTATTGTCCATAAGAGTTCACAGGATGATGGAATTCCAGGAAATTACACAAAAGAATCAATTAAAATACTGGAATTAAAGTTCTTAGTAAGTGGATAAAATGCGATTCAGAGTATGTAATATAATCTACACCAAGCAGAAGAAAAAATTTCTGAGCCCAAGAACAGCTCTTCTGAGATAAACCAGAAAAAGAAAAAAAGGAAAGAGCAAGAAGAACAACAACAAGAAGAACAAGAAGAAGACTACAGTAACAATGAGGAGTAGGAGAAAAAAGGAGGAGTACTTTTGAGCCAAGCACGTAGTTCAATGATGGAGTGCTTGTCTCATGTGTGCCAACACCGAGGTGTTATCTCCAGAACCGCAGGAAGAGTTTATGAGACACATGAGACACAGTTAAGCAAACAAATAAGTTCATCATGGAAATTCCAGAAGGAAAGTGGAAGAAGCACCCAATCCCTATTTAATGACACTGTAACTGGAGATTTATCAGGTTTTCAAAGAGATGGTGATATAGACGGGTGAAGCTCAAGTAACTGCCAACTAGCCTCAACTGAAACAGACCTACACTGAGGTCACAGGACTAAGATAAAGGAATAATTATTTTTTAAAAAAATTGAAAACACAACCTAAGAAAATTTTGATCTACACCAAAGCAATACTGAGCATGAAATGTACAACGATAGTGCCTCCGTGGACATTAGGAAGACTTTTTGAATAAACAATTTAACAATGCACCCCAAAGCCTTAAAACAGTAAGGCCAACCAAACAGCAGATTAATAAGAACAAAAGAAAGCTGATACAAATGCCAAGGTAAATAAAAAGAGCTTTAAAAATGCAAAAGATTCAATAAAACAGAGCTAGTTCTTTGATAAGAAAAAACAAGTTGAAAACCTTTATCTGGATTAACCAACAGAAAAAGCAATGACCCAAGAAAACTACAATTTGAGGTTTAAAAAGGAGCATTACAATAGACATCACAGGATACCATCATATTAGATTATGATTATGTGCTAACAAGTTTGGAAACCTAGAGAATATAGATACATCTGCCCTAGCAAAATTGAACCAAGAGAATTTAAACAGACAAACTACAACCAATAGGACTGAATTCATAATAAAAAGAAACCAAGAAAAGCCCAGAATCAAACAGCGTTATTGTGGAATATTTGCCAAACTTCTTTTAAAGAACTAATGCCAATCCATCTATAGAATTGAAAGTGTAGAGTCTTTCCAAAATGATTCTATGAGGCCAACATAACTGAGATTCTAAATTCAGGCAAGGGCATGAAAGTCAGAGAAAGGAGAGGCTATAGATGAAAGGAGGGAGACACAGAGGGGAAGGAGGGAGGCAGGCTATAACCAATATCCCTGATAAACACCGATGAAGAAATTCTCAACAAAACACTAGCAATGCAATTCAACAGTACATCAAAAACTATTTCAGCATGATTAAGTTGGTTTCCATCCAGGACAGTTCAACGTACACAAATCAATATAACAAAGGGTAAAAATCCTATAATCATTTCTGTAGATACAGAAGAGCATTTGATAAAATGCAGTATTGCCATATGAGAGAAATGCTGAACAGTTTCAGAACAAAGATGTTACATCTTATATGCACATAATAAAGATTGTGTATGGAAATGCACAGGGGTGTCACACTGAATGCAATCCAAATCAGAGGCAGTGCAAGGATACCATCTCATCTCTCTTATTCAATATGGAATCAAAAATATTTGTCAAGCAATGGGACAAGAGAAGAGATATGAGACATTACAAATAGGGACAAGTCAATTTTCCTTATTTTCAGAGTGATTATGTATATCTGCATATATATTGTGTGTGTATATTTATATCAAAAGACAGCATCAAATGACTATTAGAATAGATGAATGAATTTAGTCATCCAGAAAGAAATAAAAATAAATCAGCAGGTTTTATGTACACATTAACCAAATTTTTTGGAGAAGTAAATCATGAAACCAACCCTGTTCATAATAGCAGCAGCAGCAACAGAAATATCTGGGAATAGTCATGGGGAGATGACTTAGTCAGGTAGCTGCTTGCCTTGCAAGTACAAGAACCTGAATTTAATTCCCCAAAATTTACATTAAAAAACACAAAACAAACAAGGCAGCATAGTGAAGCTGTAATTTGGAATAGGGTAGGGAGAAGGAAAGCAGGGTTGAGACACAGAGATCCTAGAGGTTCCCTGACCTGTCAGCAGAGCATGTTTGGCAAGTCCCAGGCCAATGAGAGACAAGTCTATTAATAAGAAAATAAGCTTAATAAATAATTAAAAATGGATGGCTAGAGGAATGGTACTTGAAGCTGTCCTCCGGCCTCTACACACGCGTACTTATACTGCCATACACAAAACACATAACATAAACAGCCCACTCTGTCCATTCCACCCCCATATAAATACCTAGGAATGTTCTTATCCAAGTAAAAACCCTCTATAATGAAAATCTTTAAATGCTGGGGAAAGAACCTGAGAAAGAAGCAGTAAATGGAAAGATGTCTGTGTATAAGAACCAGGAAAATTAACTTGTTAAAATTCCTGAACTACTGAAGTGATCTACAGATTCAAAGCAATCCCCATCAATAGAACATGACATTCTTTACAGAAATAAATCTACCTTAAGATCATATAAAACACGCAAAACATTTTCAGTAGCCATATTGAGAGAATCAAACTGGAGGTGTCATTATAACTACTTTCAAAACATGCCCCAGAGTCTTTCAGCCATGCCAGACAATTTCTAATAACTCAACAAAATGACAAACACAGAGGGAACGAGGAGGGGCACTCACTGTATGTCCTCTAGACCTGTTAGGAAACACTGAGTTGTTCTTTTGGACACATACATGCAAGTCTACAAGAAGGGTGGTATCGCAGACATCAAGGTAATGGGCACAGTTCCCAAAGGAATGCCCCATTAACTGCCACCAAACCAAAAGAGTTTACAGTGTCACTCTGCATAACGTGAACATCATTGTAAACAAGCAAGTTAAGGACAAGCTTCTTGCTGAGAGAATTAATGTGCGGATTGAGCACATCAAGCACTCAAAGAACAGAGATAGGTTCCCGAAGTGGGTGAAGGAGATGATCAGGAGAAAACGGAAGCCAAAGAGAAGGTCACCTGGATTCAGGTGAAGAGCCAAGTTGCTTCACCCAGAGAAGCATACTTTGGAAGGACTAAAGGGAAGAAGACTGAGCTGCTGGAACCCATTCCATATGAATTCATGGCCATAGTATAAAAAGAAATAAAGGACCTGGATCGTAATTATATATAATATATATTATGTATGTAACATATTTAATGCATATAAAATACACATTATATATGTAATATATATCCCATAATCAAATTATAGTATAGTACTGACACAGTTCTGCAAGATAGAATGGAGATTCCCAGAAACAAAGCCACTATCTAGCCAGCTAATTTCAAACCACCACAAACATATATTGGAAAATGTATGTTTCATACATGATTCTGTGAAAAATCAACACCTACATGCAAGGGATTGTTACGCATTGTTTTTCTACAGAAATCAACTCAGAACACACCAGAAAGCTAAATGGAACACTTGAAATTACTAAGAAGAAGAAAACAACAACACTTCAAGGTATCAGCACAGGCAAGAATGTTCTGGCTAGGACCTCAAAAGCAAAGGAAACACAAGGGAAACTCAAGGCATGTGAAGCGTCAAAGCACCAAGCTTGTGTACAGCAAAGGGAACAGTGAAGACACAACCCGCACAAGCAGAGGAAACACGTGTCAGCTGCACACTGACTGGTTCCTATCCAGAGGGTCACTGTTCAGAACAATTCCAGAACTCACAAAGCAGCTTATGAATAACAAACAAATTGGGCACACTGGGCCAGCAAGATGGCTCACTGGGTAAAGGCACTTTGTAAGGTCTTGTGGCATGAGCTTGATCTTCATTCTCAGAACCCAAGAAAAGGTTGCAGGAGAGAAACAACTTCAGAGATATCCTCTGGCCTCCATATGTATGGGTGGCTACATTGTGTGCGCACACAATAATAATACAATTTGGCAATTGGTACACATTGTAAAGAACAATACAGCTATTGCTCAAAAACTACAGGATAGGGTTAACATACAATCTAGTTATACTATATTCAGCTATTTTTTTTTTTTAGCATGCATGGGCAACCCGTATATGGCAGTTCTGTTGAACTTGTCCATGTTGGGTTTCATGGTCTAATTTGATGAGGATGACTGACCAGGTCTCTTCCTCAAGCGGGCACCAGATTTCCTTACAGATAGTTGTGAGCCACACCATGTGGCTGCTGGAAATTGAACTCAGGACCTTCGGAAGAGCAGGAAGTGCTTGGGAAAATGAAATCAGCATAACAAAGTTATAACCATTTACCCATATCGGTTGTGACACTAGGCACAGCAGCGAAGATACACAATTAGTCTATCAAGAGACTAAGTGGATAAAGGAAACAATGTGTACATCCATTTTTGGCCATTGTGGAAAGAAATTAAAGAAAAACTTACTAGGTGAAGGAAACCATCAACTACAGGAAGCTGATGCAGATGTAGTTGAACTAACGAGGGGCCCATGTTCTAGCCCCAGCAACCAGTAGACCTTGGTAGCTTCAGACACATGGTTCTGGATTTAGAGTCCAGGATACAAAAAAATGGGTTGTGAAGTTTCTTAGCTAAGAAAAGCTGCTGAAAACAGGCATGTGTCAGGATTGTCCTTCCATGAAGGCCTACAGAGGCCATTGTGAGAAGCTGTGAGAGTGAAGCCTGGGTTTTATTGGCGATACCAAGTTGTTGGCAAAGCCAGAGTCATGGGGCACTTGCCAAGGAGAGCTGGTAACAGGGAGTAGAACCAGCCCGAGAGAAAGCAGTGTGCTGCAATCAACAAAGCTAAAAGGAGTTGGAGATCGGAAAAGCATTTTGACATCAGACATGGAGATGCAGAGTTTGGAGCTGCTTGCCCAACTGGTTTTGGGACTTGCTTTGCTCCAGCATTTCTTCACCATGCCCCCAGTTCCCCTTTTGGAATAGTAATATATATCTTGTGCCATTGTATGTTGGAAGGATGTGATTTGATTTTTAATTCTGATTTTACAGGGGTCACAGTTAAGAGACTGCCTTGAGTCTCAGAAGACACTGAATTTTAGACTTTTAGACAGCGTTGAGATTGCTACAGACTATGGGAACTTTAAAGTTGGAATTGATGTCTTTTGTATTATGATATGGCTATAAGCCTACGGTGGCCAGGGAGCATTATGTGACGGTTAGAGTGAGAAAGTTCCCCACAGGTACATGGATTTGAGTGATTGGCTACCAGGAAGCAGCACTATTAGGAGGTATGGTCTTGGTGTGGCTGTGGCTTTACTGGAGAAAGCATATCACTGGTGGTGGGCTCGGCTCTGAGGTTTCAAGGGCCCAAGCCAAGCCCAGAGGCTCACTCTCTTCCTACTGCCTTCACATCTGGATGTGGAACTCTCAGCTACCATGTCTCTTTGCATGCTCCAATATTTTCCTGTCATGGAGATAATAAACTAAATCGTTGACAATGTAAGCAAGCTCCAATTAATGCTTTCTTTTATAGGAATTACCATCAATGGTCATGGTGTCTCTTCCTCGCAATAGAACTGAGATACTACCTAAGTGAGGTATTGGCCATGGGAAGTGGACAAAATAATAAATCCAGGTCAGAGAGCATGAAGATATATGGGATGAGCAAGAAGGCATTAAGGATAATTCCTAGGAGTCTGTTTTAAACAACTCTAGATACAACAGCTGCATTGTACTCTACAAGTCAGGTTTGAGAACAGTCTGGAAAAGAGACTTAGGTTTAAATGTTCATAAAATATTCAAGGGAAACATACAGTACAAAGAGAGACATGCAGTATTAAAGAGAAACAGGAGAAGAGAGAGAGACACAGATAGAATGTAAACACAGCACAAAGGACAAGAGACACACAGTATAAAGAATCAAAGACGCGCAGTGCAAAGGGAGTCCTACATGTGGTAGCAGGAGGAGCTCAGATGGGAGTTAAGATAGGCATCTAACATTTTACCTAGGCTAAGAGCCAACCCCCACTCCAACACACTAAATTAAATTGAGATTTCCTCTTCATTCAGCACAGGGTCTGGAGACAGAGTACATACAGGACAATTCACTGGTCATCATGCTTGACCCAATGGTGGGCATCTGATCCACCCACAGTTTCTCATACATTTCCCTAGGCCCTTCTTAAGATGCATTTTTTAAACCCAGAGTGTACACTGTCTAATTTTAAATATATTAAGTTAAAAATCATATAAAACTCCTATAGCTGATGGTTACCTGTGAAGAACATGGAGGCTGTGCCTGGGAGGTGCACAAAGAACACCATTTCCTGGTTGGCTATTGCCAGAAACTGAAGGTCGCATTGTCATGAAACTGATGGCTAGGGGGCCCTCCATATCCAGTTTAAGGGCATTGGGAATAGAGAAGTTGGGTTTTTGGTTTAAATAAGTTCATGCGTGTAGGGCCCTCATGATGGCATTAGTTCCCATAAGAAAAGGCCTGAGAGCTTTCTCACCCTCTTTGCAACTTGAAGAGCCAGCGAGAAGGTGACCGTATGTAAACCTAGAAGAAAGCCCTTAGCAGAACCCAGCTCTGCTGGCACCTTGGGCCTGGACTTCCTAGGCTTCAGAATAATAAGATTAGTGCCTCTTGTCTAAAGTATTTGGTTAGAGCATCCCCAGGAGAGTGTCACAGTTATGTTTACACTGATGTGTTCAAGAGGTAATTTTGCATAAGCTGTACTGCTGAATGAATTATTGACTTCAACCAAGTTCATTACATTTTCAAAAAAGATTTTTTTCATTTCTAATTATGTGTACATGTGGGAGGGGGTGTACACGCAAATGCACAGGGAAGCCAGAGGCATTGAATCACCTGAAACTAGAATCACAGGAGGTTATGAGGCACTTGACAGGAGCTCTGGCAACCAGCAGACTGATCTTAACTGCTGAGACAAGTCTCTAGCCCCATCCTGGGCTTTTCATCATAGAGTCAGAAAGACATGCCCAGACTCTTAGTTAAGGGGCTGAATTGACTGTCACTTCTTATGAGCATCCTGCTGGGCTTTGAGGGGCAATGGAAATATTGGAGCTTTGCCTTAAAAAAGCCTACTCTCTAGTTTGAGCGACATAAACTGTTAGAAAAACAGCAATAAAGCTGGAAGACGCAACAGCAGAAGGCAAACCCGAAAGCACGCATTCCTTTCTCCTTCATTTTCTACACCCAGGAAGTTGCCAAAACATGTCATCCATATGACAAAGTGTCTGTAAAATCCATTCCTCCCCCGAGCCTGTAAAAGTCCATAAATAGTGTTAACAGAGTACTTTCACAATGAAAAATGAAGTCAACTATTTCAACCGCCCCCAATTATCAAAGAAGATGAATAGAAGATGCCGTTAAGTAAGTAAATAAGCAAGCTTAGGGTAAGGCCTGTTAGTAAATGAGATCCTTTCTGCTCATTCTCTTTCAATTCGAATCCTTAAAAGTTCGTGGTAATTAATCAAAAGCTTACTCTGTGTTAACATTTTTCTAGAAATAGGTCCATGAGTTAAACCCCTCTCTGTTTCCTATCACATGTGGGAACAAATGCATACTCTATGAATGGCCTCTAACGTTACTAATTACCTGCTCTTGTCCACTGTCCACCTGCCCTCACCTTCCTTTCCCACGCTCCACCTACACTGGGCATCTGTCTATCTACCATAACCTCTTTATTTGCTATGGAAACTTTAACACGAGTATTTTCTGGTCTCAGTATTTCAATTTTAAGGATATCATTTTTCCCACTCTATATCTCTCTCTGAAATGAAAGTGATCTATTGACACTTCTAAGACATGATCTTTTTGTGTATATTAATTGCTTGATTTCTGGCTTAATTAACATATAATTATTAATATATTTAATATATCAATATGAATATACAATATATGCATAATGAATATATTGTTACATATTTAATTTAATACATTCAATTTATAGTCAATATAATATATATAGAAATATATTATCTTTATTCAACAGAATCTTGGTGAAGGCCAAGCCTTTGGTTTCTTTCATCAACTTAAGAGTTTAAAGCATTCCTAGCAGACAGTTATCTCTTTACTGCTTGTATATCTATTGGGCTGGAGTTTAATTGCAATGACAAATGAGAAAATTAGAAAGAAAACTACATTTTACATGATCTCATTCTTTAGTTGTTTTTCATGTCCATGATAGGACACCATGACCAAGGCAACTTATAGAAGAAAGTTATGTGGTGGAGGGTGCTAACAGTTTCAGAGGATGAGTCCATGGCCGTCATGGCAGGGAGCATGAAAGCAGGCAAGAATGGTACTAGAGTAGTTGCTGAGAATTTACATCCTGATCCATAAGTCCAAGGCAGAAAGACATTCTGAATGGCTCAAAGCCCACCCTCAGTGACACACTTCCTCTAGCAAGACCACACCTCCTAATCCTTCCTAAATAGTTCCACCAACTGGAGACCAAGTATTCAAGCACCTGAGCCTATAGAGGGACTGTTCTCATTCAAACTAACACCCCTTGTATATAGAAAATCTCAAGGGATCCATTAAAAATGTTGAAGAAATAAATGAATTCAACAAGTTTATAGGATACAAAATTGATGTTCAAATCAGCATTTATAAAAAGGAGCTATGAATTAAGAAAGTAGTATTTGTAATAGTATCAAAAAGAGTAAGCACCTAGAAATACATGTGACAAAAGGTAGAAAATTTATCCTTCGAAAACTGTAAAACATTCTTAAGACAAATTAACAACCCACAAAAGTGGAAGGAAATCCTATGTTCAAGGACTGAAAAAAATTATTACTTATTTTTGTTTTTATATTTTGAGACAGGGTCTCTCTATTTAGCCCTGGCTGGCCTGAAACTGGCCACATAGACCAGGTTGGTCTTCAAATCAGCTTGTCTATACTACCAGAGTGCTGGTATTAAAGGCATGAACCTCTATACTGGGGTGGGGGTGTCAAAACAACCGGTCCATCTGCAATTTCTTTGTCACAGTCAAATAGAAAGATAACTTGAGACCATTTAAAAGGTTGGCTTTTTGTTTTTGTTTTTTCCCCAGAGGTGACATGGGGCTAGTCAGGTACTAATAAACAAAATCTAAAACAATATCAAGCAAGTGATGCTACCTATAACAACATGAAAAAAACTCAGAAATAAAACATTCTTACTATCAAAATTTCATCTGGTTCATTGGAAGAAATGAGAAACTGTTCCCAAAAATTAGATGGAGATATCAGAATAAACTAATCAACCTAGAGGAAGTTACCAAAATTACAGTAGTCATGCTCTTAATTTCAAAACTACATTATTCAAATCAAGGTAGTGCTATGACCCAGGAACAGAACTAAGTTCATAAATAAGCCTACCTAAAAATGTCAGTTGATTTCTTTTCTAGACTAGGTGCCAAGATGACCCAGTCAGGACAGAATCATTTCAGTGGTGTCAGGGCAATTGGATATCCAACTGAAGAATGAAGTAGGGTCTACACAGCATAAAGATAATCACACACTAAATGTACCCAATGTTCACTGTAAGAGCTATAGTTTTAGAAGAAAACATGGGCATGAATCTTCATGACAATGAGTTTGGAAAGGTTTTCTTAGATATAATTTAAAACAAGAAACAATGGGAAAATGGGTAGATTGTGTCTCATTCAAATTAAAACGTCTTGTGCTTCAGAGAATACTACAGAAAAGAAGACAATCCACATACTAGGGTAAACTGTTTGAAACAGGTGTTTGGTCATAAAATTATATTCTTAATAAAGATCTCCTAAACTAGCAAAATGACAAAATTGTCCAGCTAAAATTGGAAAGAAAGTTGAATATACATTATTCCAGACAATAAGTACAGGCCAACAAGCTCACACAAAGCAATACTTCACATTATTAGCAAAATCACAAAAATGCAGATCAAATGGAACCAATGGCGTGTCCATGCAAAATCATGACAAGGTGCCACTTTTCACCCAGCTATATGACTCCACCAAGAGACAGATGTTTCCAAGCACTGCCAGATGTAGGGGAGGCAGAGCCACCACACACCGTCGGCAAGAGTGTGAAATGGCACAGTGGTTGTGGAAAAGTCTAGAAGGCTTAAAAAAAGCAGAATTACTTACTGGATCACACAGAAATCCCAGATTTTGCACCAAGGGTAGAGAAAGCTAATGTCTGCATGCAGCTTTATATGTAGTAAGAGAAACATAATTCAAAATGACCCAGAACCAACACACATGGCTATAGATTCACATATAATTTCATATGTGTGTATGTGTTTACATATATACTTCAAGGCATATGTACATTAACTTACAGAATAACAAACAGGAACATTGAAAATATGCCAACTGAAGAAATATAATGCTAAAGGCCACTTATTGTGTGAATCTATTCCTGTGAAACGTCTAGACTAGGCAAACCCATAAACAAAATGTAGATTGCTGACTGCCCATGGCTGGTGTAGGGATAGTAAAGGAAATTAGGAATTAAATTCTAAGAGATTAATTATATCACATTTCTTTCTTTTGGGCCACCAAACAGCTCCCAAATCATGAGATGGAGACTTCTTATTAGTTTTGAAGGCTTAGCCTAGCTTAGGCTTGTTTCTGGCTAGCTCTTTAAGCTTAAATTAACCTGTTTCTCTTTATCTACCTTTTGCCTCAGGGATTTTTACCTTTCTTCCCTTTTGTATATCTCATTTTCACTGCTTCTCATGTCTGGCTGGTGGCTGGCTGGTTTCTGGCCCTGGGTGTGTCCCTCTCCTCCCGTATTCTCTTGTCCTTCATTCTTCTCTCCCCTAGCCTAGATTTCTCAGCCAGCCAGCCCCACCTACTCCTCTTCTTCCTAGCTATTGGCCATTCAGCTCTTTATTAGCCCAATCAGGTGTCTTAGGCAGACAAGGTGAAACAAGCATGACAGATCTTTACATAATTAAACAAATATCCTTACATTGTTAAACAAATGCAGCATAAACAAATGTAACATACCCTTACACAGTTAAAATAATATTCTACAGCATAAACAAATGCAATATATCTTTGCCTAGTTAAAATAATACTCCACAACAAGATGTTTTTCTTTCCAGAGTGATAAAATATAATAATGCTTGTACAAATTTATGAATATACTAAAAATCACTACATTATAAAGTTGAAGTGGGTGGAGCACATGGGATATGAATCATATCTTATTAAAACTCTTATCTGGAAAACCAAGCCTTTTTATTTTCAATATTCTGTAGGGCTTTTTTTGTTGTTGTTGTTTTTGGTTGTTGATGCTATTGAAAATAACTTTAAAATTCATACAAATAAGCAGTCACTATTGTTCGAATGTTGAGTACTTTAAACTGCCCATCTTATGGCTCCCGTTTGAGAACAGTTGTGACAACAGCATCTGCTGCCGAAGGACTGATGTATGTGTCTGCCCTGTGTGTGTCTGCCCTGACAGAGCCAAGCCTGCCTCTTTCAGTTCTTAGACACAGCTTCTTGCTTTGTTTTCTCCAGCCTGAAACACTGCCTGTTTTATTAATACAGTCCCATGGCATTGCTGGGACCATGCCGGAGCATGAGAGCCTTGTCCCAATGCACCTTCCACTGTGGCCACCTGAGTCACTTTGCCACACTCACTGGCCAGGCCCATATCCCACAGAGTCCCACTCAGCTCCTCCGAGGCTCCAGGAAGGGCTACCTTTGCAGGCTCTGTTAAATCCTTGTTCTATGTCAGTAGTCACCTGCCTGGCTCTTTCCTGTGCAGTAATTACACTGTATTCATAGCCTGATTTGACATTTCCAAAGAAAAAAATGCAATTATAGCATCCCGAAAGGCGGAAATAACCTGCTGATGATATTTGAGGAGGAAAAAAAAAAACTTTTTGAGACTTGCTTCCACTAAGTATCTATGCAATTGGATGTGAGGGCTGCCTCATTTTCCTTTGCCTAATTGTTAAACTTGACCCAACTTCAAACAAAGTTTTGAATACCCCAAAACCTCAGACCCCAGACTGAGCTACTTACAACACGGAGAAGCGAAGCGTTTCACAGGAGAGAAAAGGTGACGATCAATCTATGAAAACTCATCCAAACTCATTCATTAGAACATTATTTATATTACCACATGTCAATTAGCAAGGGTAATTGCTGGTATTTACATGATTCCTTTCAATTTATCATCACCTGTTGACCAAAAATGCCAGAATTTCAATATTTCAATCATAAACTTTTACTGTACTTCTCCCTCAGAGTTTTTTTTTAATTTCCTTTGAGTATTTGGTAAACATTAACACTGTGCTAACAATATACATTTCAAGACACACAGAGCAGGCGCCAAATTGTGAGTTTTCCATCTGATGGCCGTTTGACCTTGATCATCAAGTCCAGAGTCCCCACTGTTTCTGGCAACGTACTGAGTGGGTCTCTGCTTCAATTGGCTCTCCTAGGAGACCTTCTCAGCTGTTTTGCTTGAGAGATATGGAGTCTGGAGCTGAAAGGATATTTTCATATATCTGTATGCTATAATTAAAAGTCCTACATGACACTGAGAATTCTGCGTCCTTGGGAGTCAATCCAGGGCTCCAGTATTCTCAAATGACCAGGTGCACCATAGCTATTATCTCCTAGAAGTCTTTTCAAGCTTCCGTTTGCCTCACCAGGCCTTTTTTTGTTTTCCCTCAGCAAGTCATCATTTTGGATGCAGCTCAGTCCAAGGGCAGCCTTAATTAATGAGCCAGGTTTCTGGCATTGATAAGAATGGCTGGGCTAAGGTCGAGTGTGGAGGGCAGTTTTGATTAAATACACTAAATGTGGTTGCAATTTGAAATGATGCTGCCTATCACTTCCTGGGCTGCTGTTTCTGTTTCAGTGGAGCTGCTGTTCTTGAAATTCAAAAGCAGTAATAGATGATGAGGAGTGCTGGTCACAGTAAAAGGACATAGGTACTCAGTCATCTGGATAGCATCAAAGGACTCCCTGTCCCGAGTCTGCTGATGCCCCTCTCCCCATCTCGGTGTCCCCAAGCTCTTTCTGGGTCTCCTGGGCTGTTTGCATAACAATTGGGTGTCAGACATTGTAGAGCATTTTAGATGATTCTTCAAAAGCCTAAAACAGAGTCACAGTAGCATTATTTTTAAATTTATATATATTACTTTTCATTCATAGCCTATTTATGTAATGATACAAAGAATATTCTTACAGAAAGGCTATATTAATGAAGCATTCACATTCTACTCTTGCACAATGGATGTCTCATATTGGTGAACGGATATTTGTTTTGGGAATATGGTCTGATAGTCAATTGTATTGAGGTGGGTTGGCCCAATGGGCATGGTCTTCTCTGGGGATATATGACCCAATAAGAACCAGGGGTAAGGGGTGAATACTGTCTTGGATGGTGGGTTAGCTGGCAGCAAGCCACGGCTTGGAGATTTCCCATCGACCTCTGTGTTACATGCCCAGCAGATATTAATCTGCCTTATCACTGAAGATCTGTCTTTGACACAGATTTGTTCTTGGTTGCGTGTTCTATGAATCTGCAGAAATGCAGAGTGACTGCGCTCTGTCATTTAAGACTTCATAGCATCTCAGTGACTGAAGCCTCTACACGCCTACTCATGCCTCCTCCCTCCCAGAAGTTAATCCTAATTCCTCTCTC
>JAQHUG010000009.1:9860548-9898257 GCA_028555095.1 Dicrostonyx torquatus
CGCAGACAAAAGGGCGAGCTTCTCTGCTCCATGCAGCACACAAAGCCCTGTGGCTTTGTATATGTCCCCTTTTCCCTCAGGACCTCAGCCTGGAAACAGGCTGAGTTCCTTTTGGGAACCTAGGACCCCACCACCGATGGGGGAGGGATGCTTGGATGTAAGCTTGGGTGTGCTAAGCAGATAAGCCAATAGGTCGGGGAAGCTCCCTTAATGGCCCAAAGGTTTGGGGGATAGGCGGGTGTCCTTAGTCCCCTCTGGGGCCAGACACCTAGATGGCTGGGCTGGGACCCACTTACCCTCCTGGTCGAATGGCTGGATTAGGAGCCCTCTCCAAGGGCCTGCCACAGTCAAAAGGGCGGGCTTCTGTGCTCCACAAAGCCCTGTGGCTTTGTACATGCACCCTTTTCCTTCAAGGCCGCCTCTGATGAGGACAGATGCTTGGAAGTGAGCTGCGGTGTACCTCCTGGTCGAATGGCTGGATCAGGAGCCCTCTCCAAGGGCCTGCCGCAGTCAAAAGGGAGTGCTTCTCTGCTCCACAAAGCCCCATGCTGTCTTATTTCATTTAGTAATAATGTTTTTACAGTTCCACCATGCCTTTTCATGGACTGATAGCTCATTTATTTCTAGTGATAGATAACTTGCATGTTTTAGATGTGCCAGTTAATTTACCCATTCATTGACTCAAGGACATTTTGGTCACTTCCCAGATTTAACAATGATAAAGGAAATCACTTTGAACATTTTACATGTATGGGTATTTATGTGGCCATAAATTTTCAACTCATTTGGATACACATTAAAGAACGTAATTGCTAGAGCACATGGCAAGAGCAGTCTTGTCCAAAACTGTCACGTGTACCATTTCTGCCTTCTCATCGACAATGGACTAGAGTTTTCCATGATCGCATGTCCTTGCCAGCATTTGGTGTCTTCAGTTATGTAGTAGTATCTTAATATTATTTTAATTTACCTTTTGTTAAAGATGTGATTTGAAGCATTTTATAAGCTCTTTTGTGATCTATAATCTTCTCTTCGTAAAGACTCAAATTGTACTTTTATTTACACTTATTTATAAATAAATTAGACATAAGTTAAAACTTAAATATTCACATTAACGACTCAATGATAGGCACGAAGAGAGTGCATTGTTGAAGAAAAATGGGGAATAATCTCCCACATGAGCACCAAATATTGGTGCTCCAGCATCAGTTGTGATCACTAACTTGGCAAACAAAGCCAACAAACAAAAAACCCCAGACGAACAGCAAGCAGGTTGTGACCAGAAGCAGAAGCAGTATTACGCCAGAAGTGTTTAGGCTATGCCATACCAGAGACTTCACAATGTAGCACACCCACACCAAACAATGGAAAGGTGACAACTTTAAACCCCAGAATGCCCTGGCAGGTGGAGGAGCCCCAATCCAGGTGTTTCAAAGGTGAAGGGCCGCTTTTTGGTCTTGTCCCAAGCCATGCTTTATTGGGATCAGGTCCTCCATGTAGAGATGTAGCTCATGTCTACTAGGTCTACTTTGCAGGAGAAAGTTTCTGTAACCCCAACCCCAATATCCAGCTCAGTCACAGGTGCTGGTACAACCGCTCTATCTGTCTGGAAAAGACCGACAGTGCCGACTCGGTTGCCTTCAATATATATATTGAGTGTGCATCCATCCATCTATCTATCTATCTATCATCTATCTATCTATCTATCTATCTATCTATCTATCTATCTATCTATCTATCTTCAGCACCTTCAGGCCAAGGAAGGTACTGACCTTATCTTTTCAGGATAACTAGCTCAAGTCCTATCAGGAGTGTTTGACTGGTTGGAAGGCTGTAAGCTTACACACTCAGTTCTGGCTCCTAAAACAAGGAGGCAAGCCTCTCCTAATGTCATCTTGCTCCACCCATAAAATGGGGGCTTTGCCTCTTGTCAGTGGGAGAGGCAGCCAATGCAATGTGTACCCATCTCATCTACCTTTTTTGTCTTCCTTGGAAGTGTCACTTTTACCTCCTTTTCAGGACCTTTGCTCTGGCAGTTCCCTCTGCCAGCTTCTCTTCCTGCCTCCTTTCTGTTCTTCAAGTTCCGGCTCCTCTGACCACAACGAATGCCCATTCTCCCTCAAGCCATTCATCATCGCCTCTCCCTCCCTGCCCTACCTCATTACTCTCTGACAATTACCGGGAAGCCCATTCGTTCCTCATGTAACATGCACCCTGAGAATTCCTGAAGCCCTGATCTGCAGGTGGAAGAGGGACGTGGACTGTCCTGGTGCTCAGTCCTATGCCCAGAACAGTGCTCAGTAAGATCACAGCTCCATAAACGAGAGCAATGAGAAAGCACATCCTTTGCTCCCACTTATCACCGATGCATCTGCTCCGTCTCACAGGTACCTGGCTTAATCCCCACAGCAACTGCCTTTAGCTTCCAGCTCCTTCTCAGGTCTCCCTGTATTATCCATTGGAGTGAGTGAGACTCCACTCCAGCCACTGGCCCTGACCCACTTTCCAGCACCTCTCCTCCTTCCCAGTCCCATCTTAGCACTGAGAGATGAAGAGAGAGAGGAAGAAGGTGGGAAGGAATACAAATATGCCTACTTCCAAGAAAACCCACATTTATCAGCAGGGTTAGGCAGAAACAGAAAACCCAGGGGTGGCTGGGTTCTCTAGAAGGGCCTAAAGGAAACACCACAGACAAGTCATGAGCGAGGATGATGAGAACCTGGAAAAACACCTTGTCCTCTAAAGCAGTGGTTCTCAATCTGTGGGTCACAACCCTTTTGTGGGGGTCAAATGACTCTTTTACTGGTTCGCTTAAGACCATCAGAAAACTCAGGTATTTACATTATGATTTGTAACAGTAGCAAAATTACAGTTATGAAGAAGCAATAAAAATAGTTTTATGGTGGGCGATCACTGCAACACGAGGTACTTTGTCAAAGGGCCACAGAATTAAAAATGTCGAGAACCACTGCTCTTGAGTTTAGCCTTCGACTAACTAGAAATTTGGAATTCTGAAAACAATTAGGTAGTTTAAATTTTCTATTTTTTTTAAAACCTGGGGCTGTACAGGCTACCAGGGGAGCAAGAACACGAAGACAAAAACCAATGTTCTTTAACAGCACCCCCAGAGATCATGACCAAAGCATCTCCTACAGCAATCAGGCAGGCAGCTCTTGTGTTCCGCCCTGTGTACTCTTACTCCACTTGGTAGTCCAAAGTGTTCTGTGTGTTTGAGCTAAAATTAATGTAACGGGAAAGAAACATCACAACATGATCTGTCCTTTCTTGCCTAGAACTGCAATAACAGCTCAGATCCACTGAGCCTTTCAAAGGCATTGAAATAACTACTTTCTATGCATCATTTCACCGAAACCTCAGAACCACATGAAACTTATTGTTATTGCCGGCACTCACAGGTGAGGAAACTGAACCTTGGGCGTGCTCCAAGGGTCACGTGACTGGCAGAGGGAGAAGCAGGGTCTCCCAGGAGCAAGGCTTCTTCAATGGCTCGTGCACAGTAGCTGCTAGAGTTCATGCTGTCTGCACAACCATTTACTAATCGCTTTCTCTTTTAATTCAAGTGAGAAAAACTTCCTTCATAAGAAAGAATTAATTTTCTTCTTTTTACCCCTATACCAAGCCACGTGAACAAATATTTAACATCATATGTACTTCTATCTTTATTAGAATTAGTTATTAGGAGAGCCCACGTGGACTCTACTAATAATCCAGGTCCATCACCTACTCACAGGGTGACTATTATTTATGAGCTATCCTAGGCCTCTGCTTCTCCACTACTTAAGTCTGGATGATAACACTAGGCTTGAAAAAGATTATTGAATAGATTCAAGCAAACACTCACCATACAGTGGCTCTTCCCTGCCCACAACTGCATGCTCTATGACAAGATGGCCATGTTACATCCATATCGTCTATCCCATGCTCTCTTGCCTTAAATCCTTGTCCATTTCTTGTCTCTAGAACTGACCATAGGCCTTGCCACTTGTCTGGTCCTTGCTGTCATGGATCATTACCAAGATGCAGCTGTGGAGGGGGCAGGACCACATCCATGTGTATGCTGTACCAATCACTGCTTCAAGTCTCACATTTGCCCAGCTCCTATGTTTACTTCATATCGCCCTTCACATACTTTCTTTAATGTTTCCACAAGGAAAAGGTAAAGAAATTGTATGCAAATACCTATATCTTTACCCTATAGAGCTGCCATTAACATTTTATTACATTTCCTTAACAATATATCACTCTATCCTTCTATTTCTTCACCAGTTAATTTTTTGGGGGGGGGAGCAATTTGAGACAGGGTTTCTCTGTGTAACAGTCTTAGCTGTCTGGAACTCACTTTGTAGACCAGGCTGGCCTCAAACTCACTGAGAACTGCCTGCCTCTGCCTTCCTACTGCTGGGACTAAACGCGTGCGCCACCACTGCCCGGCTCCACAGTTAATCTCATTGTGACATGTGAATGAATTGTAGTTGTCTGACTATTTCCCCCTTATTGCTTCAGGAGGAACATTATTGAATAGAAATAAATATAATTTTACAATAGTTTTTATAAAACTTAACATATAATGGCATTTTACAAAACTTATTATTATTTGATGAAATTTGGTCCACATCTCTGACAAAGGCCAATCCCTTAGAGAAGCCTCCATTGTCAATCCCCAGCCCACTTGAACACAGATATGATCTTGTTGCCTCCACTGCTACAAATTCAAAAGCTTCATAAAATCAACTGATTTAAAACAACTAATAAATTAAAGTCACATCTTCTATGGATAAGTAAAAATGATTCTCATATTCCCAGAGAGGAACATATCCATTAATATGCATAAACAAAAACTAACACAGGCAAAGCTAAGCATCTATTTACCTTCTCAAAACTATCCTTCAGCCTGCTGTACCAGGCTGTTGTGGTCTCCAGGTTTCCCAGGAAAGTCCTGGATTCTACAAGGCCTGCTCAGGTTCATAGGATCAAAACCATTGCCATCATAATCCTAAAATATCTCTTGCCCCTTCCATCGGTATTAGTCCCTTGAATAACAGAGGCTGTATGAGGTGAACTCAAGTTGAGCTGACATTGCTTACTGCCAGCTGACTTCTATTGGGTAGGATAGCAAAAACAACTTGCAAAATTGTAGATACACTGCTCTTTTCATTGTGACTTTTGGTCTGGAAAAATATAGGTGATGTCAATACAAACGTTGTATATGCAATAAGTTGAAAACATTGCTTATGTAATGTGCATATTTTTGTCAACCATCACATTTACAAATTGCCTTTTTTCTTTTTTTTATTTAATTGCTTTTATTGAGCTCTCCATTTTCCTCCATTCTCCTCCCTTCCTCCCCTTTCCCCTCTCCTGTATCCCCCATGCTCCCAATTTACTCAGGAGATCTTGTCTTTTTCTCATTCCTATGTAGATCCCTGTACATCTCTCTTAGGGTCCTCTTTGTTGTCTAAGTTCTCTAAAACCAGACTACAGTGGTTTTAAACCCATTATATTGTTTTAAAAGTAACTTAATAGCTAAATCTAATATTTAAATTATTCCTTCATTTTAAACCAAGCCACATGTTATGCATATTTGGATTAAAATGAAGCTCTGGTTAGAAGTTACAAAGCTAGATGAAAAAAGAAAAGAGAGAGAGAAACAAATCAAGCCACAAGTCCAATTCATGTAACTCAGCAGGGAGGAGGACCGATGAATGCTTGGGAAAAGATGGACTTGAATGTGTATTGATTTAAACACACATGTAAACAGTCCCAGCTGTGTGGGAAAGGTCATTCACATTTATCTTCTTCTCAAGACAGGCTTTGCTAGCTCATGTTTTACCTGCTAACTCTGAAGTCCTCAAATCAAAGCTGTACTGTATTTTTGGGCTAGTCCAGGTTCTCATTTACCCCAGAGCAGCACACTGCTCAAATGGGCTTGGGCACCACACCTGCTCATCACCTTTTCTTTGTAAGCTTTATTATTTGGTATTGAAACAGTCCAAGTCGTGTTTCTCACTTGACTCCTTTCAACCTTTACCCCAAACACAATTCTACAGTCTCTTTGGACTGCCTCGATGATAGAGAGTTTCAGTCTACACAGCTGGGCGATGGTCACCTGGGCAACTTTGATAAGGTGAAAAGTGTCACAAGAGTTAGGAGCCATCTCTTTCACCGGATCCAAGGTCTCCAGATATTCTTTACCTGAAATAAGATAGATGAGAACCAGCTTAAAAATACCCTTCCCTTCAGAGCTGTAACAACTGTTAACACCCAAAGTCAAAATCATAAGCTGGTAGACCATAAAAGGAACTCTGTGGTGGTCAGGTCAAGAAACACCCCAGGGAACAGAAATTTGGGGACATGTTTAAGTCACATACTTAGGATTACACTATGGAAAATCCACTCCTCCTGGTAGAAACCTTGAGCAAAAACACATTAGCCTCAAAGTGTCATGTGATCTGTGCCCTGGCTGGGACTCAGAGCATGTGTGAATGAATGCAGGCAAAAACAACAAACGCAGGGGCAGTGCCTTCGCTGTGCACACTACTTAGGAAACTACAAGAGATGCTATTCCCATCACAGACAGCCCTCAAAGTCCGAAGCCACCTGCATGCTCCCTGTGCTGACAGCGGCTCCTAAGACTTCTCCCCCTCTCCTTGTTTTTGCCATTTCCAGGCCCATAATTCCCAAGAGACAACCAGAGCAGATTCATTCACTCAGTCCCACAGTAAGTTTCCCCCAGGGGCCGTCACCCAAGTGAGAGGTGTTGAAGTGAAATTGCTGCCTGCGTGTTTGAATGTGGGCGACACTGGAGAGACAGAAGGTTGCTCAAGCCCAGCCTGCCCATGTCAATCATCAGACTCAGCTTCATCCGCCGTGTCACGCCAAGAACAGGCTGAGTGATCTCAACAAGAGAGGTGGGAAAGCTGAGGAGTCAGGCTGCTTTATAAGCCTTAAGACTGACAGCAGTGATGATAGGGGGACAGACAGACCTTAACAGGGAAAAGCTTTTAGGAGTAAAATCTGCTTTTTTTTTCTTTCTAATTTGGCGGTCTAGGCAACACAATTTCACTTTGAACTAAACTCCTCCATTAATGCAGATCCATATCTAATATGCCATTTGATCCTCGAGGTTCTGCCTCGTTTCTTGACCTTACAGTGACAAGATTCTCCTGTACCAAGAAATTACAAAAGACCAAACAGGAAAACAACCTGTGTTGTCAGTGGGACTGTCTATGCTGACGGAATCTACAAGTTCTTGCCCATGCCTTGCCTATGAAATCCAGGCTGGTTCTCAAGCCTCCAGGTAAATTTTGTTCTGCTATGGTCTTGTCTCTCACCCATCAGTCACAGTTTCAGTGGAGAAGGGCACTCATTCAGAGGATTACTTTCGTTATTTGCTGTATTTTAAAGGACTGCTTCTCTCTTCCTTGGCTCACAATGGCATCATCTCCTGATTATTTTTTTCCCCTTTAAATATTGGGTCTCAGTTAGTGCGATGTTGATTTCATTGGTCTGGATGATGTTTTGGGCACAGAGGTTTTAAACCTCTCCAGGTGGCTCTAATATGCAGCCAAACTTAAAATCTACAGCTGAAGGCAGTGGTTCTCAAATTTAGCACATCTCCAAAGCACCTAAGCAGGCTTGATTACAGCGCCCCACTCCCAGAAAGCAGGTGCAGAAGAGACCCCCCCCAGTTCTAACTAAGTCCCCTGCAATGCCAATCCTCCTGGCCCAATTACAATTGCAAAGCACACAGGCTTAAACACTTTTCCCTAAGGTGTTTTTCATTGCATTGATCTATCTGGCTGCAAGATGTGCTCCGAAAAGCTGATATCTAATCATGCAACATCCAGTGAAGTCAAAAAGAGCCTTCCTACGCCTTAGATTTCAGGGAAGTTCTTGGGTTCTGAATCCATTCTTTTATGAACCAGGTGAATGGACCAGACTGCTATGGATAATGGGCAAACAGAACAGGTATGACCACCCCACCCCAGCTGTGCTTTCTGCCCTTGCCCCCTCCTTTAGATGGCCTCCTAAATGCAGCAGGTACAGGAGTTTGCTTCTCTGTGTTCATGTGCTCCGTCTTTACCGGATCTATCACTGAAAACCTCGCTAGACTCAGAAACCCTAATTCAAGCACCCAGTTGAGCCTGGATGGGTGGGGGTCGTATAAACATGCAGTGCCTTGAAAGTCTACAAAGAGGCATCGCTGGAACCTATAAAGTATAACAACTTAAAGAATTGCCCATGGCAGCAGCACACTCTGCTATGTCCTCCTCTGCAGCAGAGGACACAGGAGCAACTTAGGGGAACAGGGACTTTGTTCTAACCCCGGACCCATCCCCTTGTTTCTTCAGCTGGGCTGAACAAAATGAAACACATTCTCAGATGAGTAGGAGAGGTTAAGGGTAATGGAGCAGGCTGAGAACCCCTGCATTCGGGAAGCCGAGACAGAGGGAACATAAGTTTGAGACCACCCTGGGCCACATGACTTTAAAATAGCCTGCACTGCATAGACTCTTTCTCAAAAGAAAACAAAAGCTGAACATGGGAGGGAGAAGAAAGGGAGCCAGCAGTGTTTTCTATACTCACAAATGAGATCCTAAAACCCTGCCTCTAGTCCTAGCTTGCTGCCTATTGCTGTCATAAACACCATGACCCATCTTATAATCCGTCATGGAGGGAAATTGAAGCGGGCACTTGGCAGAGCTGAAGAAGAAGCCAGGAAGGAATGTTGCCTATAAGCTTGCTCGCCTTGCTTTCTATGTGGTCAGGAACCACCTGCCTAGCAAGGCACCAGCCACAATGGGCAGAGGCATCTCCTTTCAATTGTCAATCATGAGAATACACCCCCCAACCCCCACAGACTTGCCTAGAGGCCAATCTGATAGAGACATTTTTTCAATTGGGGTTTCTTCTTCCCAGATAATTCCAGTTTATCTCAAGTTGAAAAAAAAAAACCCAGCATAATCTGTCCACATCCACCAACCTCACAGAATCCAAACAAACTGATACTTATTTGGCCCAGGGAGGGGTGCCATCTTCTGTGCCAGGCACTAGCCCCCTTACCTCACTTCCTATGAGTTGATAGGAATAAAAGATCTTACTTAAATTCCAAGGATATCTGGGTTGCAGCGTTTGCCTGGTTTCATCTCCCATGATAGAAGAGAAAGGGACTCCTTTGATCCACATAATGGAGCACAAATCCAGGATTACCAATTTGACTCCTCTTCAAATGCTTGTTTGTCTCTCCCTTAGGGAAGGAAGAGAAGATACATCGTGCTCTCGCCCAGCTAATACTGGGGACCTGGCATTGTTCTCCAAGCTACTCCTGCCTCCACTTACCTGATAACAAATGACAATTCTGAGCACTTACAATGTCCATTCAGGGAACGGGGACATGGAGTCTCCCAAATAAAGCGATAGGCAAACTTGCTGCTTCGAAGCCTGATGTTCTCAATAGGCCAGCTGCTGGTGCGCTGGACGAAATACTGTGTGGCCGCCATTGTGATAGCTTGCTTCTCTCACCCCACAGAGATCACTCACTTTGCAGAGGCAAAAGGGTGGAGAAAGCTTTGCCAGAGGTCGTGTAGCAATGGAAAGGGTTGCTTCAGGTCAGACAAGTGCTACACTGGGGTATTTCCAAGCTGGTTTGCCTGAAATGGCCTTGGCCGAGCTGCCACCTAAGTACATTGTTAGCGGAATGAGTCAATGGGCAGTGGCAGGAGTGCAGGCAGGACAGCAAAGAAGAAGATTAAAATAATTACAACTCTAATTGATCAGCTCTGCTCAAGAGGAGATTAAAAGGGAAAAGGCATATTGAAGAAGGCACTCGACATCCGCCCTGGGCCAGATTCCATCTGCCACTGTGGCCAGCTCTCCCCTCCCTTCTGGCCCTTGGTCCGGCAGCCCCCACTCAAAGCCTCATGACACAGAGTTGATGAAAGTCATTCTTTGTGGAAGGCATCAGTTTGTGCTCCCTTGAAGAACTGCTTTGACCAACAGCAGGGAGGAAGCAGCTTGGAGCACCTGACAGTGGCCTCCCATTGGCAACCCCCCAGCAGCTTGTGGAAAGTGGAGAAGGAGGTGCCAAGAGCAAAGCCAGCCCAGGGCAGGGGACCAGAGAAGCAGAGGCAAGATTGTGCTTTGTGATCCAATAACCTCACTAGGCAGAAGCAGCCTGGACTCCAGGCAGCCCGTCTAGCTTTTATACAGCAAACTTCCAGACTCAGCCCTTGGCTTCTTGTCCTTTGGGAATGGGGCCAGGGAGTACTTTTGCCTTGTCCCTGGCAGTCTTCTGTAGGAATCACAGAGTAGGGGCATACCCAGGGCCCGGGGCCAGGGAGGAAATAAAGAGGTAGATTCAGGAGAAGAAGAAATTGTGGCACTTGCCAGAGCCATTTGTGATTATGGAGTCTGGACAAGGTCAAGAATGGGTGATGGGTAGAAGAGAAAGATTTTCCTGTACATGGAAGAGGAACTGAAGTCCCATCCCTGTTTGGGCTTGCCTTTAATCTGGTATGTGATACATAGGACCAGAAATCTCCAAGTTTAATTTCACTCCGTATTATCAGGACAGCAGCAGATGTCTGTGCTGGCGTCAGAAGAGGAAGGCCAGGTCATGAGCTACAGACCAGTGGACAGCCAATCATCCTCCCCATAGTCTGCAGAAATGGAGAAGATGGACAACCAAATCCCATTCCCCACTTACTGCCAAGATTAAGCCTACATTCTCAGATTCTAATGTCCATATGTTCGAACTCATCCACAGGGACTCCAGAAATGCAGATTCAGAAGGTCCTGGGAAGGGTCTGAGGCTCTGCATTTCAAACAAGCTTCCAAGAAGTGAAGCTGCAAGATGACAGTTTGAATGGCAAAGGTCCGACCAATTGAGAGACAGAAGCAACGTCGATGGACTCACTACACTATTATTAATGACAAAGTGATGAACGCACAAGTGATGTCTTTGTGTCTCCTCCCGTAGATGATAGAGTGACATCTATACACAGATGATAATGTACCTTCCCAGAAGAGCACTCTTCACTTTTTTTTTTCCAGGATCAGAATACTGGGGACCAAATTCTAGCTTTGAATGTACTACATAAGCACTTTACTGCAGAATGACATCCACAACTTCTTGTATTTGGTTAGTTAAAGACAAAATAATTGGTTAGATTGGCTTCAGTAATAATTTCACCCATGGGAGTTAGGGACAGGGTCACCTTCCTCAAGCCTCATGAACCAGAAGGGTTTCATTGACCGACACACTCTACTTAGAAAGTTCTTGGGGATTTTTTTTGAACTACGCTAGGAGAGAAGCCGCATCTAGCATGATAGCAGGCAAGCTGTGTGCTGCTCTATCCCTTTCCAGCTCAGTGAAACCTGAGCTGAGTAGAGGATGAACAGAAGGAAAGGATGAAGGGCAGGGGGCTAGTCCTGACTAAGACAGCCCTTCCAGCTTGCCAGACCCACCAATCCAGCTGTCCCAGAAGTTAAAACCCAACTCTCTCCCATCTACGTAGATCAAAATATTCCCTCTTAGCTTCTGTCATCTGGAGTTGGTTTTGTCATTTGTACTGCAAACAACTCTTCCTGGTTATAGTGATCTGTATTCTGTCTTCTTAATTTTACGTTGCGATGTTGCTCATCATCCTGTAGCTCACAGTAGGTCCTTACAAAGTATTTGATGTGTGAATAGGTTAGCTAAAGAAGAAAGCACCTATCAGAAGCTTTTTCAGTTATGATAGGTATAAACCTTTGACAGAGTTATTAATAGCTGATGTTGCATTTGGAAGTTACTTTCAATGTGGTGAGTGACTCTGGGCATTGCCAGTTATAAACATATCGGCCCTCAGATAGAGAATTGGGAAGAAAATGATGTTTTTGATAAAGTTATGGAGCCCCTGAAGAGAAAACAGAAAACTGAGGAAAGAGTCTATAGAAAGGTAGAATTATGTTAATATAGGTAAGGAAGTCTAGATTTCTCACATGTCATTCAGATGACATTCTTTGTTTCAATATTTCTTTATCATGAATGATGTGAACACTTTTCCCCCAAGACTCATACATTAGCCAGCCACCAAGATAGACCTCAATGGTTTCAAATCCAATATCATTCCTATGTAGATCACCTCTTGAGTGAAATTGGAACTGAGGACACAAAAGATTGACCACATGGATTTTATGACTTCTTCCTTTCTCTTTCTTATATCACTGGCATTGAGTGAACTCAACTGCCAGTTACAAAGGACGCTCAAGTAACTTTATGAAGTATAAAGTAAGGAGTCTAGTAAATCACCCCATTAGCAGATAGCATTTGGGGTGGTCTTTGAAACCTTAAGGATAAAAGGACATATTTATATCAACAAAGAAGGGCATGTAAAAAGGACAGAAATAAGAGGTGATTCCAAAGATCTTATCTGTCTTTTTGCCATTCTCTGGAAAGCATGCAAGTTTTTCTTTGACTTGTTAGAGATTAATTATTAGAGAAGCAAAGAATTATAGAAAAAATAAGCTTCTAGGGACTAACATTCAATCTGACCTTGGTTGGTTTGAACAGGGAACCAGAATGTGACAAGAAGAGTCCTAGCATATGTCTCTGGAATCCATGGCTTGAGTAATGAGGTGACCCTATAGAGCTACTAATTACAGTGTGTCATTCCATACCATCCACTTATTTCCCTGGTAGCCACCCTGCCATATGAAAGGTGGCAGGGGCAGGGATTTAGCTGATGACAAGGCTATGAATGGCACATCAAAGCCACAAAGAAACAAGGCAATGCAGATGTGAGTAGGCCACACACATCTGTACACAGACAAAAATCACCAAATAATTTTCAGCAGATTGAGCTAAGAAGAGTCACTAAACTGACCTGAACACCTAGATAAAGGGCATGGCAGCCCATGAATGAGTCTCAAAATTTAACCTTGGCTGGCCTAAAACTCAGTATGATGAGCAGGCTGGTCTTGAAATCACTAAAATCAGCCTTCCTCTGCCTCCTGGGTGCTAGAATTAAAAGCATGTGCCAACCCACCATGCCCAGCTAAAATATTATTGAAAACGTAGTATTTCATAATTATTTGATAATTTCCTACAAGATATTTTAATTCTAGCATCCCCTTATTCCCTAACTCCCTACCTTCCCACCCCCCCATAACTTCATGTCTTTTTATTTATATTTTAAAGAATTCAGAGTCCAGTTTGTGCTGCTCATACACTCATGGGTTTGGGTTCATCTGATGAAGATTAACCTACCACAGCCTTAACAAAAACTGATGCTCTCTCCCCCAGAAGCCACTGACTGTCCATAGCTCCTCAGTAGAGGGGTTTATGGTCCAGTTCTTGCTGTGCTAAAGTGTTGACTTGTTTGTTATTGTGCAGGCAACTACAACTGCTGAAAGTTTGTAAGTACAATGGTTCTGGAATATCCAGGACATTGATCCTCTCTGGTAGCCCCCACCTCCTGCCAACCTTTAGAACTTACAATCTGTCCACCCTTTCTTCCCCAACGGTCTCTTTTGAAGAGCGGTATTGGGTGTAATGTAGATGTTTCACTTGTGGTTGAGCATTCAACTCACATTAATTTTCTGTTCTTTGATCAGTTGTGGGTTTCTGCAATAACCAATACCTAGTATACTCAGAAATTTCTCCCAGGTGGTCTAAGTTTCACTCATCCCTGAGTATACAGATACAAATGAAGAGGTCAGTTCAATGTGTCTACTTAACAGAATAATAGAAGTAGGTTTATTTACATTTGGGGCTTGTAACCTCTCCAACCATAGTCATATTTACTATCCCAGGTATGCATTTCCTCCTGTGGAGTGGCCTTCAATCCTAGCAGATAATGGTGGGTCTCCCCAAAAACATTTGTTCCACTATTGCACCCACGGACACATGTTGACATGCTGATCATTGCTGTAGTTCACAGAGCTCACAGATGGGTTGCTTATTCATGACATGCCCCTCTCCCCCAGCAACCTATATAGCCTATTTGGGTTTTATGAAACTTTATTATTTATCGACCTTTGGATTCTAGGAGGAAACAAAGTACATTTTAAATAATTTCAACAAGCTCTTTGTACCTTTACATCTTTAACTCTAACTCTGCTAAAACTGGGGCTCAGAAACGTAAAATCCAAGGATGCCTTTGGCTGAGAGGAGAGGTAGGCTGAGGCTCGGTGCCTGAGTGCAGCAGACTGTGTGCATAACTTCATCACAGCTGGAACTTCACTGGCTTATGTTAGATGCTTTTAAAACCCCAAGGTCAAAACTGACATTACAAAAATGTCAAAATGCCATGTTCTCATGGCTTAATCTGATAAATGGTATTGAATAACAGAGCACTACAACACCCAAGAGCCGTCCAACATGATTTTTGATGGGGAAATGATGAATGCTTCCCCTGTGAGATGGGGCAAGAGACAAGAAATTCCTCCGAATAAATCTGATAGATGATGTTCACAACTTCTACCCAGAGAGGCAAGAAATTTTACTGAGATAGATTAAAGAATACTTAAGCAAAGTAATGGGCTTCTGAGTTCATATTATAGAAATGCAGATTCTCACTAATGTGATCTATAAATTTAAAGTAATATCAAACAGTATGCCAATGGTATGTATGTCAAAATTTATAAGCTGACTTTAAGATTATAAACAGAGGGAAAAGTCCAAAAACTCAAATACTCTTTTTATTGAATAATCTTGGACAGAAACAAAGTGAGATTATTTATTCTCTTAGGTATCAAAATTATCACAAGGGCATAGCAAATATTTAAACAAGAACAGACTAATAAAACAAAGGGATAAGACAGGGTAGGGAAACATAGGCATGTATAGATAGAAACTCTGTGTCTGAAATATTAGCAAAGCAAATTAATGAAATAGGTACATTTTACATTAAAATAGGCATAGGTCTAGTGAAAATCTCCATATGATAAAATAAGGCCTTACAGACAACAAAATATTCACATCCATACGGAAACAGGAAAAATAGTACACTAAAATCAGTTGAGCAACTATACATGGACTAAAAGAGATCTAAAAGAGAAAACAATAATGCTTTCTAATAGTAAATAACAAAATAACTTCATGACCCAGAAGTAGGCCAAGAACATTTTAACACTATTCAAAAAGAAAACACTAGACAAAAGACAAACATTGCCAAACTGGCTATATGAAAATGAGTAACTTTAGTTACAAAAACAAACAGCAATAATAATAATAAAAAAACCCACCTAGACTAGATGGTAAAAAGGCAAGTCAGCAGAGCAGAAAGAGATGTTTGCAAAACCTAGAACTAATAAGAGGCTGTATGAAAACTTTATATGAGCCACTAAGTAACACACAGAAAGCCCAATAGACAAATAGAGTATTTGAGTAGGCACATATTACCCAGGAATCCATACAACCAGGAAACATAAAAAGATGATTAACCTCACCAGTGAGAGAGAGTTTGCTAATTAAAACTACAAAGGGCATCATTCTAGAAATGTGAAGTTTAAAAGTTCTCTTATGTCAAGTGTTGGGGAACTGAAGGAGTATACAAATTGGGGCGCCATTTTGGAAGACTAACTCAAAGATTAAAGATGCTTTCATGGTCTGGCAACTCCAGCACCGTTTTGTTTGTTTGCTTTGTAATAGCTGGGTTCTGGTAACAACTAAATGTCCATGATAATGAAATTGATAAAAATTGTGGCATACTGATCCAAGCTATAGCATGAAGCAATTAAAAGGAACCATATAACAATGTTCATGAGATACACAAACAATGTGTACTGAAAATTGTCAACCACAAAAAATATATAACATGCCACAGATCCCAGATAAAGTTTAAAAAGCTAAAATTAATCATATCATAACTGTAGATACTTGTTATCTCCAAGAATGAAGAACAAAGAGACAAGGATGGAACATTGGACAGAGTGGAATCTGAAATAGTAATTATGTTCTGAGCAATAACATGGCTGTTAGATACACATACCAGATTACCCTGTAACAGTAGAGCCAAGAATTACCATTACTGCATTCTTCTATAGACAATAAAGCATTCGTTTTATTTTAAATTAACTTTGCAAATGGCATTCTCTTTGTTGAACATATGTGTGAGGGAGAACCAATGATGCAGGAGATCTGTTCTTTCAGAATGTATTTTCTAATGAAGAGAGAAGACTCACAAAACTGCTGAGAACATAACACTATTCTCTCCAAAGGAAGAAAAGATTTTTCAAACAGTTATGATGATTAGCATTCATATAGAAATAATTACCATTCCCTCCAAAGAAGGAACATTAGGGCCATGAGGAGAGTCCATTATTCTCCAACAAAGAAATGTTAGAAGGTTGATAAATCTGGATGTATCTTTACTCGGCAAGGCTCATGTTGGGCTATCACCATCCTTTTCAAGAATTAAATGCACAGGAAGAGGGATTTGGAACTCCCCAAACTCCATCATTAACCACTGTCTCTCTTGTCTTGGAATTCAATGTTTAAGGCAAAAGCTGCATGTCCTCTCTTTATGCTCAGCCATCATCAGGACACATCTCTTCACACCAAGTTACTTTGACCAGCGGGAAAAGCACCCATATTAATAACAGGCCTGATGTCATGCTCAGGTTCCTGTTGAATAACTAAGTCAGCCTAAGCTGTACAGAAGCCACCATTGTATTGAGTGAGTGGCCGTGAGTACTGATGAGTGAACACACACACGTGTGCATATACATGGCCCCTGTTCTTCCAGGTTCATAGGTTTCACAGAAGCACTCACTGAGAACCCTTGATCTGGGATAACAAATCGGACAGAATCACTGTTGTTAATGCCGGCAAGTTCCCTCTGCCCAGGATCTTAATAGCTGGAGGTCACCGAAGCAGCCTCATGATACTGTTTTTGAGAATAATAGTGCTTCAAACATTTGGAGCACCGTTCCTCTAAAGCACTCGAAATGTTTCCCGCTTGGCACTTCCATGTGCATTGATAGCTCTTAACTCTTCAAGCTTTCCAGACACCAAAGAAACAGACTTAGGGTGAAAATTATCAGCATTGTTAAATGCACATAAAAGATACTCCCAGAACACTTGTCAAGCATTGTCCCACAGGCAATAGAAAAGTACTTTCAAACACTCAGCGAGACGAGAGGTCAACAGCGGATTCAGTCTAATTGTCAGTGAGAAGGCAGCCGATACAGTGCTCTAATGAGAAGGAAGCCATGCTTCATGTCCATTCCTGCTTGCCATAGAGACCCTGCTGTTTCTCCCGGGGCTTGTGCAGTAGCTTTCCTCTTTGCTCTTACAGCCATGCTGATAGTTCCAGCAGAGCCTTCTTAATTTCAGAATTGTTCTATATCTACACTATATAGCAAAGAAGCCATAAGCCAGATGTGGCCAGTGAGCCCTGAAATGTAGCTTGTGCAATTGGTAAGTTGAATTTTTAAAACTCGAAATAGGAAAAGCCACATATGTTTGCAGCAACTGCTGCTGGTTTGCTTGCCTGCTAGCTCGTTTGCTTGCTTTTCAGACTGGAACTCACCATATTACCTAGGCTCATCTTGAACTCCTAGGTGCAGGTGACCCTTGGTCTTGGTCTCCGAGGTGTTAGGTAGACACCAGGTGCTCCTATACACCTGTTCTCCTTATGACTTCAGAAACAAGGCTTACAGGAGCTACCCGCAAGCCATCAGATATGAAAAAATGGATGTATTTCATGAACAACGGGAGGGACTCAGGACATATGCCTGGCACTCACAGGGCTCTTTTCCTCTTATCATCTGAAAGGCAGCTTTGAACTGCAAGTTTTCTTATGAGAATAAACCTTTTCTATGAAAATTTTCATCAAGAATGGGACACTATGAATTCAATCTCAGCCCTCCTGTGAACCTCATTCAGACTATAGGCTTCCACTTTGCATGTCTACGCCAGTGAACTTTTAGAAGGATCATTCACCTCTGCTCCAAAATCCTTCTTCATCATCTGTAAATTCAGCCTAGCCTCCAAACTTGCCACTGAAGACTCATCTGATTCTTATCTCAACCTCTCCTCCCAGCCTCTCAGATATTGGACATTCACTTGGACCAGACTAGTCTTGGAGCTACAACTTCACTGTTCTGGAAGATATTTCCATTTCCCCCCAACCCTTAACCCAAACTAAGCTTCATTCCTTCCATAATATTCAGCTGTTAGGTCCCAAAGGCAGGAGCCAGCATGCATGTGTGTCTCTTCTATTAGATTTTAGCTACTACAAACCGTACTTGGGCAGCCCTGGTATGCAGACTAAGGCAGGCCCATCAGCTCCTTCATTCGTGTTTTCCAAAGTCAGATGGGCTGAACAAAAGTGCCTTGCTATGCTCAACTGCATCACTCTAAAGAGCCCAGCAAATTATAAACATACAGATGTTTATAATGGGTTTAATGGGTAAAAGGCAACTCAAGCAAGGTAAGAAAAAAGCTAGCTTAAGGAGGGGCATCTGGTTTGTATTCTTGGTCACATGGTAACAGGCCATTTGTTTTCTCATAGATCAGAGTAGACATGGCCTTAAAGCTGAGAAGCTAACTGCCCACAAATGCGATAAGAAAACAAATGACTTGATAAGCAAGTCTCAGAGAAGTCGCATCACCACGGTAGTTTAAAGGAATAAAGAATGTGTCCAGGAGTTCTATTATCCATGGTTTTAAGATATTTTTAATCAAAAGATTATTTTCAACTAGAAAGATAGTTTTTCTTTTTGAAGAAAAATAAAAATAACAATGGTGGAAGGAGGGGAAATAATTACTCCAAGTCCCCTTATCCACAGAATAGCAATACTGCATGCAAGAAGCTTTTCCACTGCTTAGTGTATTTTTTTGTTTTATACCAACATTTGACATTCTATTTTAAAAGTATTGTTATAGTGGGAGAATTTTTCTTATTAGATACATAGCCATAATTTCACTTTTTTATAGCATTCCCTCAAGAGGATATACTGTTAACTACTCCTCTTTGGTTGTTTATTTAAATTATTTACAATTTGCATTCCTATAAATAAACCTTGAGGCATAGTTTTATGTATATGACTTTTTTCCATATTTAGAATTATTTACTTAGAAAACATCTGAAGAAGTAAAATGCCTTGGGCAAAGAATTATAATACTTCACTGACTCTGACACGCGGTACTAACTTTATTCCTATTAGGCTGAGCCCTCAGACCTAGAAAACAGCTTGAATAAGACAAGCAAGCCAAGGAGCTGTGGATAAATCTTTCTGCCTAACCATAGGCCAGCACTGTATGCTGGCGCGGATCATGGATGCGGCCCTGTGTTCTTCTCATCCCTGTGTCCACATGCCTCCACAAGGAGATTTTCAAACTCCTTCAGTCAAGTTGTGGCCCAGGCTCGGCCCATGGACATCAGCATATACAGTACAAACAGGAGTTTGAAAACACCTGCTGGTGAAAGCTAGCCTTCTCTGCCTACAGAGCAGAGACCCTGAAGTAGAAAACAGAAGAACTCCACCTGGGTGTCCCATAATGCACTGGTCTGCCAGTGGTAAGCTTGTAAGAATGGCCTATTCTATTATGTATTCACCTGGCCACACAGACATGCAAAAGCTGAGAAAATTTTATCAAAGGCCATCTAAGCAGCCCAAAGAATCATCCACTCGGAACAATGCTATTTAAAGTTACTAATTTTAAGGGTAGTTTGTCAGGCAATGTGAAGCAATTATATAAATTCTAAGCAGGATAAAGTCATTGTCAACACATCTGCACCATCAAGGTGTCAGAAAATGGATTCTCCACCTGGGTGGCTTTGTCTTCCAATCAATAACCAGTAGAATCCAACTGTCTTCACAATGACGATATGTTCTTACTAGGTTACATATAGCGACAAATGTCTTTTAAGCCAAAGTCTAAGAAAAATCCGCTGGGTGTCTTCCGAGTTCTCCCTTTCAAGGAATGACCTTTCATTTTTTAAAATGTCAGTTTCAGATATAACACAGGCATCCACTTTCCTTTCAAATTGTCTTGGAGTCTGGCTCTGTGTGCCAAGAAAGCATACTACTTCAGTTGGCTGAAGAAAACGCCTAAGACACCAAACACAGACAAACACGCCACCTCCCTTCCCCCACCTCCACCAACAGCCAGGACCTCCAAGCTAAAGGGAGGATTAAAGCAAAAAGGAGACACACAGTTTAAGCATGTGACATAACTAGGCCACATGCCACTTGTTAGATCTTGCTGAATTTATTTACTTTCCAAAATATCAACATAGATGGTTACACTTACTATTTCTTTATAAAATTCCAGAAAGTAGGCCCTAATGGGGAAGGGCCTTTAAAGGGGTCTTCTGTGATGAAAAGAGGCCTGTGCTGTCTATCTGTCATTACCATCTCCAAAAGAGAAAGACTGTGTGTTTTTGAATATGATTCTCACAGGCTGTCAGCAGGAGGCCCAGTAATTGGGGCTGAGAATGACCACGTCCATGGTCCAAAGAACAGCAGGCTCCCGTCTTCCTAAAATTGATTTATTCCTTGAGACCAGCAAAGCCCAAGTTCTGGTTGTCACTCACCGGCTTTGTGATCAGCAGTATGGCTCAAGTCTCCACCCCCTTAAAAACCAGTGCCCTGTTCTCCATTTAGGGTTAAGGAAATGTGCAAAGAAACCTTTCTAATTCAGAGTTTTGAGTTTAATTTGCACCAATTAAAACGATTGGAAAGTGAACTTATTGTGTGATTAAAAGCTAATCTTTCATCCGACTCTAAAAATACTAAGTTCTTCACTATAAACAGTGGTTGTCTGGGAAACGGTCATGTAAAACTTAACTATTTTAGTTATAAATTGAGGTTTTGCTTTCGTCAGTTTTTGTTGTGTAAAACAGTAAGTTCATCTACAAAATGTAGGCTCAGAAGCTCTTGGAACCTCTGCGTTTTAAAATCCATCGCTGTTGGTGCCCACTGCCACCAATTCCTGTAAGTGACAGAAGTCACCCCAGCCTTCACAAACTTGTCTCAGCTTTGGAAACTCCACTCCTGTTGGTGTCCTCTTCATTTCAGGGAAATCCACTTACTTCCCCCTCGGTTACCAAGTGTTTTCATTCTGTTTCCATGGCAGAGAACTGTGAACTTTGAACAACACTCATCTGCTGTCATATTGCTGTATAGATCAGAATCTGAACATGGACCTCAGTGGACACAAGTTTAAGGAAGTGTTCCTTTTCAGAAGCTTCATTGGAAAACCCTTGCCTTTTCTAGCTTCTCAAGCCATCGGCATCCTGTCTCCTGGACCCTTCCCTGATCTCCAAAGCCAACAATGAATCATGCTACTGATACTTTACCCGTCATCACTCTTCTTTCTCCCCACAGCTAGGAAAAACATTAACCTCATAGTCATGTGATTAGATTAGGTCCTTCCAGAGAATCTCAGAAAACCTCGCCATAGCAAAGCTTCAGTCCAGTGGCATCTGTGAAGTCTTAACATGTGTGTGGCAGTCAGCTTGCCATTGCTATAATAATCTTGATGATCGACCTATGAAAGGAGCAAGTTCATTCTAACTCAGCTTTAGAGGTTTCAGTCCACAATCAGCAGCATTGTAGCTGTGGGGCCTATAGGTTTACAGTCCATTGTCAGCTGGCCCTGTAGCTGTGGACTCTGTAGCTGTGGGGCCTGTAGGTTTCAGTCCTTGGTCAGCCAGCCCTATTACTATAGGGCCTGTAGTTGGGAAGCACATTCTGACAGGAATGTTTGGTACAATAGACTATCACCTCATCATGAGCCAAGAAGCAAAGAAGAAAGAAAGAAAAAGCCATCTGGGTCCTACAATCTCCTTCAAAGCCATGCCTCCAATGTCCTAAAGACAGCCCTCCTCCATTAGGCCCCATCTCCTAAAGGCTCACTCCTTCCTAAATGTTCTACCCTGGGAAGCTAACATGTATCACATTGACCTTTGAAAGAGACTAAAGATCCAAACTACAGAACCTCATAAGGTAACATAGTCACAGGTTCCTTGAGATTCTGACCTGACCATTGTGGAGAGTTTTAATTCTCTCTAGCATATCTTTTAAATTGTAGCTCCCTGTGTGTCTCTGTCCTCCTTAACTTCCTGACAACCATTTGTCACCTAGGAAACTTCAAAGTATTCTAAGTGCTTCAAACACCACCATCCTGAGTATAAATGGAAGCATCCATTCCTCAACAGGCATCTAGTCTGTCTACTGAAATCTGATGAACAGCCATTTTTAGGTACATTTTAGCTCCACGTTTTAATTCCCCAACTTGTCTTTCTGAGTCCTCCAACTATACCTGAGAAATGATGCATGTGTGAATCTTCAATGATCCAAAGCTGTGAATTATACGTCTTAGAATCTCACAATATTTAGAAATACTAACTGCTTAATTGATTGATCCAGACTACTTCGTATCTAGCATAGCTTAATTCACAAAGAAATCTAAAACAAAAAGACAAGGTGGTTGGTGATGACTTGGAAAATATCTTCTTGAAATCAAGGGATGTCACATGAAAAAGTGTGCCCGTTTTAAGTTTATAAAATATGAGTGTTGTTTTGCAGATCGCCAGGTTTAGCTGAAGAAATGGAACCTCACACGACCAGTCCTTACACAGTAACTCAAGCAATAGTATGATATGAGAACTGGGAACCTGGAAGTGCCTGATGAGAATGGAGCTGAATGCTTTCTCTAAATTTTATGCCTTTTGATTTGCTAAATAGGAAGGCTTTGTTACAGTCTAAAAGTGGGAAGTAGAAAAAGACAAGATCTCCTGAGTAAATTGGGAGTATGGGGATCATGGGAGAAGGTTGAAGTGAAGGAGAGAGGAAGGGAGGGGAGCAGAGAAAAATGTAATTTAAAAAGTTAAAAAAAATTTAAAAGTGCAATGTCCTCCACAATCTTGGTTGTTTGGCCGCTTGGCTTCCAACTGGTGGTGCTGCTTTAAAAGGATGTGAAACCCCTAGGAGGTAGAGCCTTTTGGAGGAAGTGGGTTTCTGGGTGGCCTTTGGTATTACAGTTCAGCCCCCTTCTGGGCCCTGTTCCAACTGCACTATCTTGACACCATGAACTTCCCGCTGACCTGCTTTCCCTGTGATGGTGGACTGAACCCTCAAACCAATAGCTAATGGAGGGAAAACAACAGCAAACCCCTCCTCTCTTAAGCAGCCTGTGTCACATATTCCAACCCACCAAAGAGAAGTCAATATAGCTTTCTAGATTTAGTATGACTTTCCACCTACCATGCAGTTTCCCTGGGAAGTGAGGTGATGCTCCCCAGGAAAATGGTTGCGCTGTGTGTGCAGAGCTCTCCACAGGGAGCTGCTTCTGCAAAGCTTCAAGGGATCAACTCCATTGGTGGAACAAACATGAAGCTGGGTTCAACGAAATGAAGACATCTGTTATGTGAGGGATAATGGGTTACCCAATGATATTTCAAGAGAACATTGCTTTTGCAGCAGGGACACCTCCCTGATGCTATCAAGGCTGGAAAAGACAGGCCTTGAGTGCATCTCAAACATCCTAGGTTTTGAGAATGGGATAGACATCTTCTTGAATCTCCAAAGAGACTTTGATGTAAAGAAGTAGCTATAAAAATCCCGATAATGGGCTCTGAGTTGGACCCTGACACACTGGCACACCATAGAGAGGGCTCTAAGAGAATAGTGCATTGGAGTCACCCTATTGCAGTGGAGAGGCTTTGCTGGTCCCACTCCCAAGCCTCAGGGAGGGTGCCATCAAAACACTTTGACAGACACAGAGATGGGTGGAAAGGAAAAGATGGTCGAGTTAGTGGGCCTAGCAGACAGTGCTTTATTTAAGGATACATGAAAATCAACTCAGTATGAAGCAAAGCTGAGAGGACTCAAGAGGTCCACTGGGATGCCCTGAGAGAAAATCTCCCAGAGTGTTGGCTAGCCCCAACTCCTCCATGCATCGTTTCTCAGCTCTCAAGAACAGTTTCCTAGGCAATGATGAGGCAGCATTCAATGAAATGTAGGCTGCTTTTTACTAAGCAGTGTGTGTGTGTGTGTGTGTGTGTGTGTGTGTGTGTGTGTGTGTGTGAGAGAGAGAGAGAGAGAGAGAGAGAGAGAGAGAGAGAGAAAATTGGGCCAAGAACATTGTAAATGTTCAAGAAATGTTACATCATGTTGTTGCTGCATTCATCCTGAGGGAAAATGGGTGCAAATGACCTGATTAAAATAAAATTAAGAACTCTACTCTCTCTTTTGATGGATCTATATTTATAAACAAGAAACCTATTCCTTTTCATCTCAAAAAGAAAAAAAGCAATTTGTATTTTGATCTGGGCCTGGATCTGTAACTTTTACCTGGGAGACAGAGGGTATGTACGGATGGAAAGTTCTATAGGGGCAAAGACAGGAAAATACCTTTGACTACAGACTATAAATATTGCATCTGTTTCCTTCCAAATGCTGAGTGAGCAGCTCTTCTCTGGGGCCTCAGGACAGTTTGGATAAATAAGCAGGAGGCATTTGTACTTTCTATTGGACGGTTTATAGTCATACTTTAAGCAAGTCACTTTCTCTTACTGTCCTGAAGATGCATTACACTCTGAAAAAAAGGTCCCCAAAACTGACCTATCACAGAGCAGGCCAAAGGAACAAATGTGCACAATTTCACTGATGCCTGAGCCAAGCTTCTACATGACACTTTCCCAGGAACTACAGAGCTTTGGGATATTTAAAAAATTTAATTACATTTTAGTGTGTGTGTGTGTATGTGTGTGTGTGTGTATGTGTGTATGTGTGTATGTATGTATGTTTGTACTCATGTCAGAGAACAATTTGCATTAATTAGTTCTCACCTTCTACCAAGTTAGTCCAACGGTTTGAACTCAGATTATTAAATTCAGAGGTAAATGTCTTTAGCTGAAGGCATCTTGCTGACCTTGTAACTTTTGGGGCAGGGACACAGGGCCTCACTGTGCATCCCTGGCTGGCCTGGAGTTTGCTGTGTAGACCAACCTTGTTGTGAGCTTCCAGAGATCCTCCTGCCTCTGCCTTCCAAGTGCTGGGATTAAGGGCATGTGCCACCATGCCTAGCTTCCTAGAATATTCTTTTTTTTTCAAGCTCTGTGATTTTTTAATTGTTAAAAGAGAGATTTACAATTACTCCCCTTGTCCCCGGCCCTCCCGCTCCCCCACTACCCCACCTCCCCCCCCCTGCTTCCTAAAGAGGGGGCAGAGTATCCTGCCCTGTGGGAAGCCCAAGGCTCTCCTCCGTCCATCCCAGCCTAGGAAGGTGTGCATCCTTATAGACTAGGTTTAAAAAAAAAAAAACCAATACATGCAGAAGAGATATGTCCCCATGCCATTATCATTGGTTTCCCAGTCGGTCCCCGTTGGCAGCCACATTCAGAGATTCCGATTTGGTAATATGCTCATTCAGCCCTGGTCCGGCTGGATTTGATGAGTTTCCAATAGATTAGGCACCATGTCTCAGTTGATGGGCCAGTCCCTCGTGGTCCTGACTTTCTTGCTCATTTTCTCCCACCTTCTGCTCTTCGACTGCACCTTGGGAGCCCAGTCCTTTGTTCTGATAGAATATTCTTAACAAGGAATATTATTCCAATGACTATTCTGATTAGCATGTTGGCAACAATATTCTGGGGCATGGCAGAAGGGAGCCCTGTTTGTAGCATCCAATGCTTGCTCTGTGAATATTTCTTTCATGACCAACTTTAAACTACCAATGGCTCATGGAATTTCTGAACATCCAAACAATGCGTTCCTGTGAACCAGACGAAGGGGCTCACATCACTGAACTTACTGTGAGTTCCCTTTCCTTATTGTGACTGTTGATTGCCTGAGTCTCATCTCTCTTTTCAAACTGTGTTTCTCCGTCATGGTCACTGCACTGACAGGGATCAGCCTGCTTCTCTGTCCAGAGATAGTAGGATTGCTCATAAAATATAACTTAGACTCTCCTTTTGCCAATTCCTTCCAATTTGTTGGTAAGTGTTACCTATGTGGCCATGCCACAACTTGTTAGCTATTGTTTCAAAATGATTCCAAAACTCATGGTACAAAGTGCATGTATTTAACACTCTTATTTTTGTCAACAGCACATGGAAGTGACTTTAGAACATACGTTTGTACTATAGAGCAGGGCACACACACCACACAGCAGGAATATACAGTCCCCGTACCTGCCTCTACCCTTTGTCTTATTCAATTTGGATTTTTGAATGCACTGTTTTTTGGAGAACTTTCTGTACCCTCATTGCAAATGACCCAAAGAGTCCAAGAACGGAAGGACACCAGAGCTACTACTACTGCACATTAACCACTTTTTAGGTAACCCTAATAAAAAAGGGCCACTCTTTCTTTTTCTAATGGGGGGACTGAGCATGCTTTGGATCGATATTTTTATCTTTTGTTTATGAAATGCAGGGATCAGTTCTTGAGCTTAAGATTTTACCCAGGTAACTAAAATTTTGCCTGCGTTTTCAATCTATGAGAAATTTATTCTTTGCTGATTATCAGGGAAGCTTGAAGAAAGCAAAGTAGTAACCCACTGCTCGCGACTATTGATTTGCTGTAGTTTGTCCTGTAATCCTGTCCATGTCCTCTTGGCAGCCAGAACTGGCAACATGGCCTTTCAGTCCTGGCAGCTTATAATAGTGATCGTCACTAATCTCATATCTAAAATGCCACCTGGGCTGTGTGCATTGATGGACACAAGACCCTGGTGTACATGTTAAAGGAAGTAGCAAGCAAAAGAATCCATCCAACATGCTTCCCACGATGACAGCTACATACACCACACAGGGGCTATAAAAGCATTTGCACTGATTTTGAGAAGTCTTGATTCTGATGTATCAACTCTTGCCTGGCACACTTCTAGAGATCTAAAATAAACAACAACTAACAAAATGAAGTGATAGCCCACACCCGAAAAAATATAGCCACAAAAGTCTGAGAAAGGGGAAAACACACAGTCAAAGACATTTCCTCAGAAATGCTTGGTATGCTTAGTGTGCGTAAGCAAAGCATTTTTAAATTGGAGTAAGTACAGAACTGAGTTTATCAGAAATGAACATCTGGAACCATACTTTCCTGAGTCCAAAGTCTGTCTTGGAGAAGGGTTTTGTGCTCCTCGGGCACTGTCTCCTACAGTCTGCTCAGTGGGCAACACGCTTCTGGCTAGCTTTGCTTTTTATTAATCCCCAAGAAAGGAAAACATTTGAGTTGGAACAATTTCCTCCTTGCTTCTCTTTTAAAGGTTTTTCTTATCAAAGCCAAGTAAACAAAGCCACTACTGGTATGTCACATTAAAAGTTTGTTGCAAGGAGGCCACTTGTTGGTTCCCGGCTGCTGTCTGCTTGTTTATCCTGGCCACCTAGAACCGAAACAATCACACAGAAACTGTATTAATTAAATCACTGTTTGGCCCAGCTCTAGCTTCTTATTGGCTAACTCTTACATATTAATTTAACCCATTTCTATTAATTTGTGTATCACTACGTGGCTATGGATTACCGGCTAAAGTTCTGGCATCTGTCTCTGGCAGGGCTACATGGCTTCTCTCTAACTCTGGCTTTCTTTCTCCCAGCATTTAGCTTAGTCTTCCCTGCCTAGTTCTGTTCCCCTATAGCTCTGCTATAGGTCCAAAGCAGTTCCTTTATTAACCAATGATATTCACAGCATACAGCGGGGAATCCCACATCAAAAGTTATCTGAACAAAACAGTGAAAAGGGTGAGTTTATATTTATGGGTCCTTGTAAAAATGACCCAGCTCCTCAGTGGGCTTTGTACTGCAAGGTGGGGAACTCTAGTCTGTCTAGGTCAGTCTTCACAGATTACCCAGTATACACCCTGCAATTCCAGCTAGACTTCACACTGTTCCCTCTCCTCTTTTATGGAAATGGGCTTTTTCTGAGCTCATTCGTGCCTAAATCCAGTCTCATCTTAGACTCTCAGCTAAAGTTTATTGTGATATTTTGTTTATGATCTAACAAATAAAGCTTGCCTGAAGATCAAAGTGCCAAGCTAGCCACACTAGTCAGTCGTATTAACCAGGCAGTGGTGGCACACACTTTTAATCCCAGCAGCCACACTAGTTTGCCATAGAGGCCAGGCAGTGGTTAATGCCTTCAAAACCAGAACTATAGAGGAATATAAGGCAGGATAAGACCGGAATTCACTCTTTTCAGCCTGAAGATTGTGTAGAGGTAAGAGTTCACTGGTGGTTAGCTGCTTTGCTTCTCTGATCTTTCATCTTGAATCCCAATATCTGCCTGGGTTTTTATTAGTTGTGCAACATCAGTTTCCAGTTTGTGAACTCTTCCTTTCTCTCTTTATCCTCCTGTCATCACCCCAGCCCACAGCTGTCTGCCTCCTGAGACTTCACCTGTGCTCAATCCCCATTAGTTTTCCGGCCATACTAGAAGAATTCTTAAGGCAGAAACCAGACCTTATTATAACAATATTTTTATATTCCTTAGAACCTTGCAAAAAAAATGAGTTCATCAGAAATGGTCAGCAAATGTTGCTCCACTGGGGACATGAAAATACTGAGGGTCAGAAAGGTCAGAAAGTTTGCCTAAGGGCAGAAATTTAATAAAGCTAGAGCCAGCATTCAAATCCATTCTTCAACTCACAGGTCTCTGGGGATGTTTTTCCCCATATAAAGTCTCAGATTTATTTTTGGATCTCTCAAGACTTAATGAATTCATACTGAGTTGGCTCAAGCAACTTAACTGAGCAGTGTAACAGTTGACCTTATTGAACACCTGCTACATCCTGGCATCTGTGAAAGTCCTACAGCTGTTGTCTGCAACTCTTCTTAGAGCCAGAAATCTCACCTGCTGCAGACACGATTGTCTTGGCTCTCATTTATATATAGGTATTCCCCAGGTTACAGAAAGAATACTGTTTCCAAGAGGCAGGAATAATTTGTGGGCTCAACTAGAGTTTATTTTATCATACCCACTTTACAGACTATATCAAATGAATTACAACTTTTAAGACCACAATCATTTTAAGGATAGACAGAGAATTAGAAGCAACTGGCATATAGTTGCTCATAGGACAAATGAAAAAATTGTCCCAGAGAAGGAGAGCATTCATACGCCCCCAGTCATGCTACCTAAACTGCTGTCTTATCGGTTTTCCTATAAGGTCAAAGTGAATTGAATGGACCACACTTCTTCCTTCCCACACTGAGAGAAAAATTAGAGAAAATATTTTCAATATTTTGACTAACAGTATGAAGCTTTCACAGTTCCCTATGAACATCTATGTTTCCTCTACCCATCATCTGAAAGGCAGCATGAACTATGTATGAAGATTCTCCCAATTTACTCAAAGGACATAGTAGAATCTCATGAACTTTGGCCACATTTGCTAAGCCTGTTTGGTTTATGGCTTAAAGGAAATGGCCCCCGATAGTCACAGACATTGAATACTTGATCTTCAGTTGATGAAATTGTTTGGAAGGATTTGGAGGTATGGCCTTGTTGCGAGAGATGTGTGACTTGGAATGGGTTTGAGGATTCAAAAGCCTCCCACTATTTCTAGAGAGCTCTCTGCTTCCTCTTTACCATTACAGATATGAGCATTCGGCTGTTTCTGCCGCCATGTCTTCACTCCTCCACCACGGGGTCTTATTCTCAACACTGTTTTTCTTATATAAGCTACTTTGCTCATGGTGTTTTACCACAGTGGTAAAAAGGAAATTAAGACAGCTTTTTGGAAAGGACAGGAGCAGGGACATGAGATTTTGGTCTCAACTCCTACTGGCTGCATAAATGTGAGTGAATTATTTAACGTCTGATGTTCATCTCTAGGATTTCTTTTTCCACATTACAATGGTGCAAATGCTTTTTGTACTCAGCAGAGAACCTGCATTAAGTTTGGAACTTTGTCTCTTCTTGGTCTGGCAGTATGCAGTAACATGCCTGTCTTACAAAACTGAGTACTAGCAAGGCAGGAGCTTCCATGCTGTTGTTAGAGCATAAGTGGAACCAATTGGTAACCTTCCAGGTGCTATATGTCAAAGCTAGAATGTTCCATAGAGTAGGTGTATTCAATGCACTTCTCATTTATAGTGGTTTTGGGAGCATGCACAATTGTAAACAATGCTTCTTGTTAACCCCCCATCTTGACAAGCCTGTGCCAATTACTCTGCTCAGAATGTGATCCTGGGCAGAGGCAAGTTCTGGATGCCAGGTAGGGAATGCTAGGTAGTTTCTGGTCATACAAGCCTCTGAGAACACACCATAGTTGACCTCTCACCTCATTCTTCAGTCCCTCTTGTCCTTTAAGTTTCTCCAATACTATCTCTTAGCACACACATGTAGTCTAGTGTAACTACTTGAAATATATTTTTGACTCAAGGGGATAAGAAAGGACAGAGACCAAACTTCTTCTAGGCTGCAAATAAAAAGCAAATTGAAATCGTTTACAATCTCTAAATAGCCTCTGTGTAACAACCAAGCTACCTCTAATTAAGTCTAGAATGATGATCTCCTATGGGTGGTACTTTATTGATTACACTCAGTTCAGAGCTAATCAATCATTCCAGCTAGTATTTCTGCTTCAGGCTGAAGCCAGTGAGCCAGGCCTCATAATGCTTCACCAAATATGTAAATGGGGTGTGGGAGGGTCCACCTGTATTTCTGTGTTTTGATTGGTTAAATAAAGGGCTGCCTGGCTTATAGTTAGGCCAACCCTTAGGTGGGCGGAGTAGACAGAACGGAAGTTCTGGGAGGAGAAGAAGGAAGGAGCAGAAGCCCCAAGCCATCATCGCAAATGGATGCAGGTTAGACCCTTCCGGTAAGTCACCACGTGGTGACTTACAGACTTTTATAATGGGTTAGTTTAATTATGAGAGCTAGCCGGGAAAAGGCTAATGATAATAAGCCAGGCAGAGTTTAAATGAATCCAGTTTGTCATGTGGTTATTTCGGGTGCAGCCAGCCGCTGAGCGGGCCAGCGGCTGGGGGCTTGGAAGCTGGGTGCGGGGAACAAACAACACGCACCCCTCTCCCCCCTAATCACAACAATGGGGAAATGGAAGCAAGGAGTACTTTTAAATACAAAGTCTGCTACTAGTGATCTTTGGTAGGTTTCTGTGTAGCCCATTGAAGTCCAGATTGTCCCGCCAACTTGGATTATAGTCTCCAAACATAAGGAGTCTATGGGTTCCTGAAAAGTGAAGAAGATTCAATCTGTTTCTTACTCAACGTCTAATAATGCTCTCTAATTCTACAGAACTGGTAAATGAAGGAGCTATAACTGCACAATAAACAACCTAACTCTAAGTGACCAAACACGACCACCACTTACTTAGACCATAATTTGAGAGCCTGACAGTGTGGCTGGGCACAGTCATTGATTCTTTTTTTTTTTTTTTTTGGTTTTTCGAGACAGGGTTTCTCTGTGGCTTTGGAGCCTGTCCTGGATCTAGCTCTTGTAGACCAGGCTGGTCTCAAACTCACAAAGATCCGCCTGCCTCTGCCTCCCAAGTGGTCATTGATTCTTCTACTCTTGTCACCTGGCTCATTCATACATGTGATGATATCAGCAAGCATGAGACCATTTGAGAGTTGGATATCTTTCAGTGACCTTTGCTAAGATAGTACATATCTTTTCTATGTGTGTCTAACTCTGTACGCACAGGCTGCTTGTTCATTTTCCGGCCACTCAGACCTGAATAATCACACAGAAACTGTATTAATTACAACACTGTTTAGCCAATAGCTTATGCATATTCCTAGATAATTCTTTCATCTGAAATTAAGCCATTTCTATTCATCTGTGAATCATTATGATACTGTGGCCTACTGGTAGGTAAGGTTCTGGCTGGTGGCTGATATCTTTCTCCTTCAGCAGTTACATGACATCTTGATTCCACCTACTCTCTCTCATATATATATATATATGTTCAGATTTCTCTGCTAAGCCATTGGCCAAAACAGCTTCTTTAATAATCAATAGTAATAAAACATATTCACAGTATTCAGAGGGGGATTCCCACAACATAACTTAGCTAGCCTTGATTTGTTCACATACTTATTCAATAACTTTCCAAGAGCAACTAGAGAAAGCAAATGCTCAACACAACACTATTCCAGTCATAGTTGGTATCATCTTCAATCTTGTCCTGGTGGCTAAAGCAAACCACATGGTCAAACTCTGTGTCAATGTGCAACAAAGACATGAATACAAGATGCCAGAGCAGATTACTGCCAACAACTTCAGCAGCCGACTCTAAGGGATAACCAAGATTTCTGAGTTTAGTATAAAGCAATCCATGCTCTTCCCATTTTAGCTAATTTTTCTAAGACTCAGATTGAGTCTCTACTCATCTTTCACTGTATTCTTTCTTTCTCTTATCTAGCTATGCTGGACAGTTTTATGTCAGCCTGACACAGCTAGAGTCATCTGAGAGGAGGGGAGCTATATTAAGAAGATGCCTCAATAAGCTCAGGCTGTAGGCAGGCCTGTAAGGCAATTTTCTTTCCTTTTGTATTAATTTCATTGAGCTATACATTTTTCTCTGTTCCCCTCCTTTCCTCTGCCCTCCACTTCAACCTCTCCCATGGTTCCCATGGTCACCACGCTCCCAATTTACACAAATGATCTTGTCTTTTTCTACTTCTTGTGTAGATTGGATCCATGTTTGTCTCTCTTAGGGTCCTCATTGTTGTCTAGGTTCTCCCGGATTGTGAATTTTAGGCTGGATTTTTTGTTGTTGTTGTTTTTGTCTTTGCTTTATGATTATAAGCCACTTATGAGTGAGTACATATGAATTTTGTCTTTCGGGGTCTGGGTTACCTCACTCAATATGATGTTTTATAGATCTACCCCTTTGTCTGCAAATTTCAAGATGTCATTTTTTATGCTTTGTAGCACTCCATTGTGTAAATGTACCACATTTTCCTTTTCCATTTTTTTGGTTGCGGGCATTTAGGTTGTTTCCAGTTTTTGACTATGATAAACAATGCTGCTATGAACATAGTTGAGCACAAGTTCTTGTGGTACAATTCAGCATTCTTTGGGTATATACCCAAAAGTGGTATTTCTGGGTTTTGAAGAAAGTTGTTTCTTAATTTTCTGAGAAATCACCATAGTGATATCCAAAGGGTCTGTACCAATTTGCACTCCCACCTGCACTGGAGGTGTATTCCCTTTATCCCACATCCTCTCCAGCATAAATTATCATCAGTGTTTTTGATCTTGGCCATTCTGACAGGTTTAAGATGGAATCTCAGAGTTGTTTTGATTTGCATTTCTCTGATGACTAAGGATGTTGAACATTTCCTTAAGTGTCTTTCAGCCATTTTAGATTCCCCTGTTGAGAGTTCTCTGTTTAAGTCTGTACTCCATTTTTTATTGGATTATTTGTTCTTTTGGTGAGCAATTTCTTGAGTTCTTTGTATATTTTTGGAGATCAGTCATCTATCCAATGTGGGGTTGGTGAAGCAATCTGTACATTGCTGTTTTGTCTTGTTGACTGTGTCCTTTGCCATTTTCTTAATTAGTGATTGACAGTGGAGAACCCATGCCATTATGTTTGGTACCATCCCATGACTGGTGGTCCTGGGTTCTATAAGAAAACAGGCTCCAAGAAAATCATAGAGAGCAAACTGGGGAGCATCCCTCCATGGCCTCTGTCTCCCAGCCTTACGGTTCCTGCCCTGTTTGAGTTCGTGTTCTGACTGCCTTTGGTGATGAACAGAGATATGGAAGTGTCAGCCAAATAAACTCATTTCTCCTCAAGTTGCTTTGGACGTGGTGTTTTCTCACAACACAAACCCTAAGACACTACTATATGGCAATCATGCTTGGGAGTAATTTATATGTTACATAATATTTACAGTCATCCAAGTTGTCCCATAAATGAATGGCAGAGTTGAGATTTAAGCCCAGCTCATCTGAGAGACCAAGCTGCATTTTCTTAGCAGTCGTGTATATAACTCCCTATCTCATAAACCAATACTTGTATATGTAAAACAAACAAACAAGCACAAACAAACAAAATAACATGATTTAACAGTCTTTTTATGCTCCTGGCATGTGGCGCACCAAGCCCATCTGTGCTCTATGTGCTACCATACAGTTCGTGAACCGGGCAAGGGACTGGAGATTGAAACACACAAAGACACACAGAGACACCGGTCATCCTTGAAACAGGAATTCCCCCTTTATTGTGTCCAGGGGCAGTTTATATAAGGATCCTTAACTGATAACCACACCCCAGGCAAACCCACCAGAAACCACTCCCTTGCCATCAGGAACTCCTGAGGGTCTCATGCTCAGAGCAGCTGCAAGCATTACAAATTGTTTACCAGAAATTCAGGATCTGGGGGTTCACAGCTCCCAACACTGGCAAATGTTTTTCTTTCCAAGGAAAGTTTCTTCATCAAGGGCCCAACATTGAATACAGTGAAAAAGGCTTGGTTTTGCCCTTAATCATCTTCTGAAATGGAGGAGGTGAGCCCAAGGGAGGTATGGTAGCTAGGGCAGCTATAAAAGTCCTCTGCTGGAATAGGCTTCTGCTATGGGCCTGCCTGAGGGTGCAGATAGAACTACCAAGAATGTGTTTTCCAGGCTATCTCATCCGGTCTCTAAAGTGTCCCTGTATCCTGGACAGTAGAGAAGGCCCAACTGAGTACTATGGGCTAAATGCATCCTACAAATTTTGTATTTTGGAAATTTAGCCTCTAAAATCATGTTAATGGTATTGGGAGTATGGTAGTTTGAATGTAACTGGCCCCCATAATCTCATAGGGAGTGGCACTATTAGGAGGTGTGGCTTTGTTGGGATGGATATGGCCTTGTTGGAGGAAGTGTGTCACTGTACGGGCAGGTTTCCTATGCTCAGGATACTGTCCAGTATTTCAGTTGACTTCCTGCTGTCTGCCAGATGTAGGACTGTTAGCTACTACTCCAGCACCACATCTGCCTGCATGTTGCCTGCTCCCTGCCATAATGATAATGGATTGAACCTCTGAAACTGTACATACGTGAGGCACCCACCCCAATTAAATGTTTTCATTTATAAGAGTTGCCATGGTCATGGTGTCTCTTCAAAGCAATAGAAACCCAAACTAAGACAGGGAGTTATGAGAATCAAGGTTAATCCATTCATAAGTTAATAAAGTAGTGGGTTACCATGGAAATGATTCACTTGTAGATCTGTTCTTCTACACTGTGTCTTCTGCTCTGTTATGACACAGCAAGAAAACTACGCTGAAAGCTAAGACAATGGAGCCCTGCTCTTGGGTAAGGCCTCTAGAACCATGAGCCAAAATAAACCTCTTTTCCTTAAAAATTCTCCTCATATACGTTTACTCTAGTACAGCAACAGATAGTGGAGGAAGGCACCGTGAATGCCAAAGAGCATGGAAAATAAAAAAGTCCTACAAACACTGGGAACACTTGGATGAGTTTCCAAAAGAAAAAATAAAAAAAGCCTTTGTCTATCAACTTCCATGATCCACCCATAGGGAAAAAGCTACTGCTACATCAAAGCTCACCAAACAGGGCATCCCTAAGGTGAGCCCAGGGTATCTTTCCAGCCATCTTCCAGAAGTGATCTGCAGGATAAACCATGGAATATTATCAAGTGTCTGGGACCAGAAGCAGAACAAGTGTGTCGCCATAGTCCACTGCACTTGAAGGTGTTTGGCTTTAGCATCTGCTTATGCTTTTATTACAGCCTCAGGGAAAAGAAGGGACAACCAACTTTGTTTTGTACATAAAGGTACGAGGATCCGTGGAAAACTTTTCCAAATAACTTAAGTGTAGGCAGCTCAGATGAGAAGTAATTATAACTTTTGTGAAATAATTTCTGTTTTATTTTCCTTTACATTTTCTCTTGTGTTTGGTCTTCCTTGGTTACCGTGGGTTCCTACAGAATTAGAGGCAATATGCATTTCTAAGCAAGGTACCATCTGCCTCCTCACTTCAGTCCCCACAGCCACAAATAGGGCTCCAAAAACCATAGCTGATGTGACTTTTTGTGACCAGGATAGGGCATTTGAGAATCAGCACAATTCTAACTTCCTGTTTCTAGTTTCACAAATACTATTAGATACCTCTGGAAGGATTAATTATTGAGCAAATTGGCCTGAATGGGAAATTGAATAAGATATGCGGAGGACCTCTTTGACTATCAAGAGCTGTCACTCAAAAACTTCCCACTGTCTTCCCATGCAAGAAAGAAAACTGCACATTCCTCTGTAAAAATCCAAGAAAGATCAAGAAAGTGTCTCATTTTTAAACATTCTCACCTACCAACTTATCCTCCTCAAAGTTCCCCAGCTCTGCTTCTTCAAGACGCAATTCTTTATTGAAATTCCATTTAACTTCCTTTTCGAGGAATCTTGTCTATTCTTGCAATTCAAAGGAGACTTAGGGAAAATACTACTCTTCCGTCTCCCTAAAACATTCAGTGGAGGTTTAATGGTCTCATTGATCAAGCCAAAGTCCCCAACTCATCTATGATACTCTTCCTCATAACCCACAGGCAGTTCTTCTGTGGCAACACATCTGATGCAGTCACATGACCACTCTTAGTCAAGCTGACCGGTCAAGGCTTAGAGTCCCTGGAGTAATCATTTTGCCCTGGTCACATGGCATGGCCACATACAATAGTTTGTAATCCATATTGGGTTTCTCCAACCTGAAAAATGACAAAACCTAAAACAGTCTCAAAGCTAAAAATTGTACTGATGATGTATGACTACAAGAAGAATTTTCCCGTCTAGTCTCACATGACTGGTCAGTTAGAACAAAGGCATATTTTGTTACAAATATGTTCAACAAATGCCTTCAAGCTCCGTGTTTAAGGTGTTTACTTTACACAGGTGAAGTTCAAGTTTAGACTTTAGTTTCATCTCCATAATACCTCATTATATATATGCAAAGGTTCCAAAATCTGAAAAGAATTGAAATACTCTGGTCTTCAGAATTATGAGGAAAGGATCCTCAATTGTCTTTCTTTCTACTATACCAGATAGTCCCCAAGGACGTAGATCATCATTTATGTATCATTGTACAGGAATGTTGCTACTTCATTTGTGGAAGATACTTTTCAGTTAACAAACATAATCTCATGTATTGTCCTTCACTATTTCATAGATGAGGACAGAGGTTTAGAATGGTTCCTCAAAACAGCTATAGATGTTCCATAGAGCAAAACAATTCAGCTTCAAGTTCATTACTTCTGCATTGCTGAAAGTACATCTTTATGCTTTCTGAGCAGGTGTTTAAGAAAGTTTGAAAGTATCCATAACATGGACCGAATTTCACGCTGCTTCTACTTGGGTATGTATTCTTAAAATAAGCAGGAGAACAAGATAGTGGTGCATTAATTCAATTAGCACTGTGACCAGAATCACATCTTCTCCAAAGTTGTGTTTGTTATCAAAAGGAGATAAAGAAGGTCTTTATGGCCTTTTCCTCTGCAGGATCTGCTCTGCGGGCCACCAGGAGTCCCTGTTCCTGTGCTGAGGTCAGAGATCCAGAGGGGTGAGTGTGGGAGCTCTGCTGGAAGGTCCCCGGAATGCAGTGCGGGCAACACCAGCCCCTGCTGCAGGAGCCCCTTGATTCCACACATCCCTGCCCCCGACCCCCAAGTTCTCCCTTTCCTCTGTGGGATCTGCTCTACGGGCCACCAGGAATCCCTGTTCCTGTGCTGTGGTCAGAGAACCAGAGGGGAGTCCCTGTTGCTGCACTGAGCAAAGATTAGA
>JAQHUG010000009.1:9939447-9955082 GCA_028555095.1 Dicrostonyx torquatus
AAAAAAAAGAAATGGATGAGGCTGATTTACACAAAGCACATTGTGCACATGTGTGATGCCATATTGAAGCCTATTGTTTTTATAATTAACATATGTTAATAAAAATAAGTTAAAAATAAAGATACAGGAAAGCTTGTACAAGGGTATCTTTAAAAGTTTTGGCAAGACAATTCCAAACTGGAAATGACCATATGTCCAGGAAAAAGGAAAACTAAATTTGTATATAGTAAATATATACAAATATAGTAACTAAATTTGTATATAGTAAATATATACAAATATAGTAACTAAATTTGTATATAGTAAATATATACAAATATAGGTAGAATATTGCCAAGCAGAAAAAAAATGAGATATTTATAGCAATGAGGTTAATATTCATCAGCATTATGAGAAGCACAGGAAGTCACACCACATGCCATGTAAGCACCCACTACATTAATCAGAAGAGATCTCATCAGGATAAAGTGTTGAAAGGAGAGATGGGGGCTAGCTGGGGTAGATTAATGCCATCCTCAGCTCTAATATTTTTTCTGAAATAAGCCCCTTTGTTTCTTCCCTCCCCTTTCCTTTTTTTGACAGTTCCAATTCCCACTATTTTTTCTCTCCCATACCTAATATTTTGAACATTAAAAAAATTAAAATAAAAGAATCATTATTCATTTATCCAGCAATGTATGTGAAATGCTTTTAATGTTCATTAATGTTCTAGATTATGACATAAGGTGCTACCTTGCTCACAGAAAATTTTGCTATTATAAGTTTTTATAAAGTTATTTTTTTTAATCTCATTTGGAATAATGGTCATGTGATCACGTAGAAAAATTCAAACTCCTGAATTGGATACTTATGATCTGACACATTTTAATGCAATTAATACCACTAGAATAACTTGTCATATGATTGTAAATCATTTTAGCTCAGCAGGTAAATCATGATGGCTCATCAGGTAATAGTACTTGCCGTCAAGCCTGACGGCCTGAGTTCAATCCCTAGAACCTACATGAGAGAAGGAGAGAAGCGACTCCCATAAGCTGTCCTATGATTTCCACACATGTACTTTGACACACAAGCACAAACACATTAATTAACTATAATGTAAGCAAGTTGGGATGTTTAAACCATAGATTACTCCGCGGTGTCACCACATCATGGAAACACTGCTTTTGCTTTTTCACATTTTCTGTGTGATGCCAGAATAACCCACACAGGGACTTCCTCTACTCTTATCTACACATCATATTTCAAGCCTACAATAAATGGCTCTTGATAGAATCTGATTAACCTCAACAGCTCAAATAAGCACTGTCTTTATGAATTAAGCGGTATACTTAATTTATTTTATGATCAGAAATCAATTTTCCTCTGAGTCTTTAATTTCAATTAACTTCTTCCTCGGGCAAGAGCTCCACAGAACTCTGTGCCTATGTGATTTCTCTAAAATGTCTAATGTGGACATAGAATATAGCGGTAAGACATGATTGATACTGCAGGGAGCACACGGACTCACGTTCCCTGTTATTACTGCTGTAGATACACTTAGAGTGGAACACGAGGCTTATGTTTACAAGCTAATAGGAAAGAACACCATAGTGCCTCAGGTAAACCTACACGTCACATTTACGTAGTGAAGTTAAAAGGCATCACCGTGCATAAAGAGAGTCATCCACTGTACATCAGAAGGTCCCATAATTGCTGTAAGACATACGATGTCAGCAGAGGCTCACAGACAACCTCCCATATCCAAGTTACCTTTCAAGCAAGGGAGATTGAAAAACACTACTGACAACACAGACAACAGGGAGCCTATACTCTAAGACAGTGTAAAATCAACTCAAAGATAAAACCTTGAGCAATACCATTGACAAGCTGCAACACAGAACACAAATTGATGGGAGAAGAGGATGCAACACTCCAGCAGCACTGATTAACCCTAGAGGCAATTAACCAGACATTTCATTCTTGGCCTTTCTCCAAGTAGAGAAAGAAATGGAAACACAGGCCCACTATGAGCCTTTGGAAATGTAACTAAAACCTATGCATATGAATGAAGTTTGAGGAGATCTAAGTGGCCATTTTTAAATAAGACTTTTTATTGCTTTGAGTGCATATTACATGGTAATTCCTCAACAATTTCTAACTATCACATGGGGAAACATCTGCTGTAGTAAATGGTTGGTACTCATGTTTCTTACTTGTATTTTTCTTCCGATTTTTCTGTGTTAGGTTAAAGTGGAATGCTTCACAGATCTTTATTAAACCATAGAGTGGATTTCCTTACCATTTGACATGGCTTGGCCTTTCAGCTTACTTTAATGTCATCCAAGTGGTCTTGTAGTATCAGTTTATATTCTTTTAGCATGTGACTGCCACATAAAGAAGCCCGGGCTAGCCTGCTAGAGACACCAGGCCAGCTGAAGGCAGCACTCTTCCACAGCACATATGAGCGAGGTCAGCAGAAAACTTCAGTTCTAAGTCGAGCTGCCAGATTCCTGCTGTTGGAATGACCTAGGGCAAGACCTGCAGAAACAGTTCCTACAAAAAAAAAAAACCAGTGCTTGAGCAGATGATGACTCACAGAATCGTCATTGGTATTTCAGGCCTTTACATTTTGGATGGTTTGCTATAGAGCAAGAGGTCACCGAAACATTCTCTTTCTTGTGCCCAAGTCTTTGGATGAGCTGGACTCGCTAGAAAAAAGCGGAGAGTTCAAAGGTGAAAGAAGACGGGAGAAGTCAAAATGTTCTGGAGGAGATATCCAGATGGCTCCCGGCCATCCTAGTAGGGCTCATTCTACTAGGATGGTGCACAGATGTTTGCTTGCTTATCTTAATAACTGAGTTGGTTCATAGATCAGTAACTTTCATCCATAGCTTTAAAATTCCTCATTATACCAACTGAAAACAAAAATAGAGACTTGGATAGCAAAGAATCCATTTAATTGCACTGTATTTACAAGCAAAATGTTCCCTTAACACCGTAGACAGAGTGGTCTGAGCAAGGTTTTACATTAACCAATTTAAACCTCTAGCCTGGTAAAGCTCAAATCATTCAGTGGTCTGATCAATAATAATATAAACAATCACATTTATCAAGGACTTGGTATGCATCGGGTACAACCTAAATATTTTATGTGATTGGCCCTCCTAACTGACTGTGAGATGGATGTACTGGTTTGCCAGTTTAGGAAACTATAGGAAGTGATTCATTTCTTGTACTTCCCAAGCACTCATAATTAATCACTGGTTTAAGTTAAATGCAAGAAAATGCAAGATATCAGATTCTTAAAGGAGTTCTCTTGGCTAACTCTAAAGGCTCTGATCTAATTTAACCTTTGATTTAAAGGCTCAGAATTGAGGATTCGGGGTTATTGTGCAATACAAGTAAAGTTCAGACTTTATCCTTTATTGAAGAGTTCAGAAATACAGCGATGAACTTGCTTTCTCTGTTAAATTCCCAAGCCCACGTTGTATCCCTCCAATCCTGCTGCTTGACTACACATGTGAACTATATGCAAGTCTCTGCTTCTCACACTCCTGACCTAGCTTGAGAGACAGAGGCTGGACCCAAAAGTTGGGTGCTCACAAATTCTGTGTGTAAGCTCACCGGAGATCCGCTTCTTCAGAGGAGACTCAAATCCACCAAGGACTTTCTGATGATTTTTTTCTGGGCCCTGACTCTTTAAAGGCTCAAGAGGTTCATCTTACAGAGCAGTGGCTTTTCATTTTGGCTGACCATGAGACTTGCCAAGGATTCAAAAGACTCATTCCTCAGCATTCTTAATTAACCTGTTCAACTTTCTGCTCACAGCAGTGTCAGGGGCCAAAGTGAGTCTGTGGGACTGATTGTCATTAGTAAAGATTGTATCTTTACTAATTAAGTTCTATATTTCCAGGTAAATCATTTTTCATTTTAAGATATCTTATTCTCTGAAAGATATACACATTTCCTTAGGAGTGAACTAGTGGGTATATCACAGAATTGACTGTACAAGGCTAGAAAAATTCTATCTCTACAACCTCCAAGGCTATTTTGCTTTAGACTATTACATCTTTTCCAATAGGCCACATCCAGTCCCATAATTTTAGTTTTGTAAAAGAAACAATGCATAATGCAATACTCATATAGAAATTCACTTTTTCATCATGGCATACTCTAGCTCAAGTTAAGGGGTACCACAGTTCCAGCCAAGACCTGTTTATCTATAATCATTTCTATGTTTAAGATGTTCCGTCTGGCAGGCTGGAGAGATGCCTGAATAGTTAGAATGCTTGTTGTTCAAGCAAGAGGACTGAAGCACTGACCAGAAGCCATGTAAGCGCTAGGTGCATGTGGAAGCTTGTCCATAATTCTGCCCTCAGGAGACAAAAGACAGGGGGTCCCCAAGGGGGTGAATAATTACATTAGCCTAACTGGAAAGTGGTAGATTTCATTGAAAGACCCCTGTCTTAAAGTCCATGCTGGAAGGTACTGAAGAATTTACCTTGCCATCATCTTTCTCCTTCACTTACACAATCACATACATGTGTAAATAGGCACATACATGCACAACACAATGCAAACATAAAGGTACCACACAGACACATAAAAAGACAAAAAAAAAAGAATCACCATCTGGTGTGTAATGCCTCAAAGGATCATGGTACACAGCATTAAGGACAACTGACAATTTCAACACAAGTATCTGCTCCATCTGCCATCCTGTCACACAGTGTCCTGTGCAACAGACATTCTGGAAATGATTAAATTAAATGATTGAACAAGCCACACTCTCAAGTAAAAATTATGCTGCAATTATCAATATGTGTAACCCAATGGCTACAAATACCTTATAAATTTAGTTGTTTCCTATTGGTTTCCAGGTTTAATCTACTGTACATCACTGATTAGCTCAGTCTGTGACACCCTCCCCCCAGTTTCCCCAAACTTCTTTTATACTTTCTAGAAACCAACACAGCCTTGCCTGTCCTTCTAGAGAAACTGGAGATGTCTCCTAATGGCTGTGTTACCAGAACATTCTATTACCCACTTGCCAGCTTTCTTCATTTCCCTAACCCAAGTCAATTGCTTTGCACAGACTGCACCACCCTGTGAGGTCTCCTGACTTCCACTTAAGAAAGTTCAGAAACAGTAAGATTACCCAAACCACCTTGTTAATTTGTGTTGACTGAGTTTTCTGTTCAGCCTGGTTCTGCATTCATTAAGTCTCAAAGAAATCACACAGAGGTCTATATTAGTTATAAACTGATATGCCCATTATCTCAGGCTTCTTATTAACTCTTATAACTTATATTAGCCCATTATTCTTGTCTATGTTAGCCATGTGGCTTAGTAGCTTATTTGGCGAGGCAATCACATCTTGCTTTTTCTGTGGCTGGGTCAGCAATGCAGACTGGGACTTCCTTCTTCCCAGAATTCTCCTGTTCTCATTGACCCACCTCTACTTCCTGTCTGGTTGTCCCGCCTATACTTCCTGCCTGGCTACTGACCAATCAGCATTTATTTAAAATATAATTGAAAGAATACAGACCATAGTCCCACACCAAAGTTGAGAAAGACCAGATTTGAAAACTTGGCCTTTCATTTCACTGGCCATGGTGGTATGCCATGGAACTTGGGAAACTGAGGCAGGAGAATAAAAGTTTACGTCCAGCATAGAAAGCCCCTCTCTCAAACAATACAAGCAGAACAAAATAGAAAACAGTATTTTCCTATCCTGATCTGAAAATCCTTTTGGAACTATTATAACTTCAAAAAAAATACTTATTTCTTTATTTGTTTGTGTGTATACATGTGTGTGTGTAGGGTACACACTTTTGAACACACACAATGACCAGATGAGAACTTTGGGAGTCCTGCTCTATCATTCTCCATGCTAATCTATTGAGACAGAGTCTCTCACTGAGCCTGGAATTACACAACCAGCCTTAGAAATTCTCTATGGCCCCCAGAGTAGTGGTGTTACCTGAACATGTACCCACACCTGGCTTTTTACATGGGTTCTGAGGATTTGAACTCAAGTCATCAAGTTTGAGCAGCAGTGTTCTTACTTGCTAAGTCACCTTTCCAGTCCCCATAAATACATTTGATGATCATTTAGAAAGAGAGTAAAATCAAAGCTCAGGGAACCACACATACAGTGGATTCAGATGCTATCGTGTTTTCAATCCTGAAAGGATATTACTGACTATTAGATCTCCTAAGAGTGTGGAGATATTGCTATCACACAGTCGTTTCTCTTCATAAAGGAAAAATGAATGGTTAAGCAAGCATTCAGCTGGTGTAGATGAAAATATCAAGTAATACACAGAAATAATCCATTTCATCCAGGATTTTCATTATGGTAATCTTTAGTTCTTCTTTTATTTCATTAGTAATTAAAAAATCAGGCATGAATTTGTTGACTCACATATGTCAGTCAACCCAACTGTAAGTGTTCTATCTATGTGTTCCTTCAAAATAACCATTGGGGTAGATGATATCATAACCTCAACTTTTTGTATCAAAAATTTGAAGTGTAAAGTAGATTATTTCATTGACTCCACAAGAATAATGCTGAAAATTTGTGATGAAATCTAGTTTCAACCTCCTACTTTTTGGCTCCTCAGCTGATTATACATACTTCAGCATGTCACTTGCAATGCACGGCCAAGCCAGACAAATTTTTGGAGGTGGGATACATTATTTACATAGGAAGTATTCTGGGTTAGAAATACAATGGACTGTGATATTTCCAGTTTCATAGCCTTTGGGCATGAATCATGGTGGCTTCCATCTGACAGAGCAGATTGAACAGTTTTCCAGAAATATAGTCTGTAACAGATTCCTAGAGAAGCACAGATGCTCCAATTACTTGCCCGCTGCCCACTTGGAATAAGTCAATGAGAGCCATCTTTTTTCATGAACTCTGTAGCTTGAACTGTGCCTGGATGGGTATCCATTCTCTCTCAGAATTAGCTCCAGATTCTACCACACAAGGCCACCCTAACTCATTTCCTATTACTTTTAAGCATTACTAGATACAGTTAGTTCTGTGTTATTTGTCAAGTATTCCTCTTGGCAATTGAACCAAGGAGATCAATGGCACCTTTCCAAGAGGCAAGCCTATATAATAGGATAGGTATGGTCTTGAGAAGCCACATCTGATTGATGGTGAAGCTGCTTTTTTAAAACACCACAATTTGAAGTTCTTGCATTCAATTGGGTAGGATAGGTTTTGTCATTAATCTCTTATTCATGTGTCAGATTTTGAAACAATGGAACACTAATATAGAAGATACAAATTGAAGATTCAAAGGCATGCTCTGAAGCTTGGCTGCCCTGGTTATATTTGAAAGTTTACCATCACCACAGAAAATGAGTCCTGGGTAGGCTGATGGCACTAAGAAGCCATGGGAAAGAAAACTGAGTTATCCCAATCAGCAGCAACAAATTGTCAGGAATCTGCCTTATATCAACCCACCTATCATATGATTCACTAGTGGCCGCAGGTGCATGAGGGAGCCCAGCAGTGACAAGACCAGTAAATCCAGTCCAGAAGAACATCCCATCTAACTCAGAGTCAAGGATTATAGGAAATGTTGGTTGATATTTTAAGCCACTAAGCTTCCAGTGGTCTGGTATCTAGGTAGAAACTGTCAAACAATGCAATCCATAATAAGTTGATTTGGGGGGAAAATGAGACTTCTGGTTTTGATTCCACATTTAAAGATCTTGGAAGTCATTGTCCTACTGTAATATGAACTGAAAAACTAGACTCATGATAGAAGCAACTATACTTCTTAGACCCAGGAGAACCATGATGGTATAAAGCAAATTACTGCCCCAGAGATTAGAGACTGGAAGCCATGTTTCATGGGATAGAGACATGTGACCCAGTGAAGGTATAGGAAAAGACAAACTTTCTATTGATGAATTGCTGGAGGCTCTGTATGAACAAGTCTAGAAGTTAAATTTTATAGGAGGATTCAGTTATAAGTTAAGCCCCATCTTTGTGTGAATTTTACCTCTTACAGATTGACCAGAACTTTACAAAATATCTTTTTAGGTCTAGCAAAAGAAGGCAAAAAGAATGATTTTGAAACACACTAAAATGCTGCCATTCTCAACAAGACCAAGCCCTCAGGAGACACCACTTGACAAAGCCTAAAATACTGGGGTATGATTAGAGCCTAGCTACCCTGAGAGAGGAACCATATCCAACTACAGGAAGTAGATGCTATGTTTTATTTAATGTAAAAAAATCAATAATAAAAAAGAAAGAAACATTTAACTTTGCAGCCAAGGCTGGTTCATTAAAAGACTGGGATATACTGTTTTCCTATTGCCACCACATTACTAAAGGCTCATTTCCAAGTTACTTTCCCCAATACATCAATGCCTAGCTGTCAAGTAAAGATAACAGGGCACATGACTGTCTGTGAGTACATGAGTGCATATGCATATATGCACACACACACACACACACACACACACACACACACACACATACACACGCCCACTGAAGAGAAAGTGTCTTTACCATTGAGTAAGGATGTTGGAATTAACAAGTTGGAAATGTAAAATGATTATGATTAATATACTAAGTAGTTTTATGAATACAGTAGATGACATGCAAGGGCAGATGGGAGAGAGAAATCTTAAGAAGGCCCAAAATTCAGTATTAGAAACCAAAAATACTGTAACTGAAATAAAGGGTCTCTTCAAGGACTTGTTAGAATAACAGATGTCATCAAAAAATATTCTGAACTTGAGTATATATCAATAAAAACCTCTCAAACTGAAACACAAAGAGATCAGGGATTTAAAGGAATAGAATAAAATATTCTAGAAAAGAAACAAGCTGTGCGATGAGACTTCTAGAAGGAAAAAAAAGGAAGGAAATTTTGTAACACTAATGACCAAGAATTCCCTAAATTAATGTCAGAAACACAACTTATATTGCCAAATGGGACTGAACATTCAATAAGACAACTGGTAAAAATAAACAAAACAAGTGATCATCAAAATAACATTGAGAAAGTGAGGCAGACCTTATCTGGAAACTTCTAATTTGTTCACCAGCTTCCATGGTTCTAGAAGGAGCTATACTGGCTGCTGGTAAAGAAAGCTATCCATGTTTCTACCCAGCATGGAATCATGTATGCTGTAATACTGATCTGCCAAGAAAGGTGTGACTAGTGGTGTAGTAGGGGCATGAATGTTATGGGGTTGACCAATCACTTTTTGATATGGCTTTGAGGTCCATTCCCAGGAAGGAATTCATGCCTGATACTGTAAACCTGATCAAAAACCCATGGCTGAGGCAGTCATAGCCCATAGTGGGTAACTATTACTGTTGTTTTGCTAAATGAATGTGTTATCAATCTGTCTTCTAAATATTTATATGTATACCCATAGATTAGTGCTCCTCTAAGCATGGGACAGAGAAGCTTCTACTTGCACTGTGCAGAAATTAATATGGATTCATAGCAGTCAGACTGTTGAAAATAAGTAACTGTTGAGTGTTCAGTTCTAAATGGGACATCTACACCACACAACTCTTCCTAAGGGTTAGGGAAGATCATGAAAGAGGAGGCAGAAATGTAAGAGCCAGATGATAGTGGACAGTATTGTGAAATTCTGTCTTCCAGATTTGACATTGTTATTGCACTCAGAAAAATCACAGTTGTTGATGTTACTTCCAGAAGAGTTGTACTCACCTGAGTCCATCAACACTGAAACATGTATTGGGGTAGGGGAGCTTGTAACTCTACCCAGATGATGAACTATTAGTAATTAATGGTTGCCGGGGGAGAAAGAGTCACTTTCTTCAGGAGTTAGCCACTGGTATGTTGCTGATGATTCAACGAAAACCCCACACTCATGTACATGCAAGCAATTTTAGTTAAATTCTAGATGACATGAGAGCAGGAGGGGAATGTTTTGGGAAGGACTCCAGAGGGAATGAGAGGAGGATGAAAGAAAGGAATAGGAGATGATTCTGGTTCAGACACATTGTATACATGTATGAAATTGTCAAATAATAAAAATGATACAGAGATTTATTATTAATTTTAAAAGTTTGGCCTTTAGCTTAGGCTTATTCCCAGCTAGCTCTTATAAGTTAAATTAACCTATTTCTATTCATCTACATTCTGCCACATGGTTCTTTACCTTTCCTCCATTCTGTATGTCTGACTTGCTTAGTGTCTCACTGGTATCTCTTGGGTGCCTAGAGTCTTCCCGAATTCCATTCTTTCCCCAGAAGTCCTGCCTATTCTCTCCTGCCTGGCTATTGGCCATTCAGCTCTTTATCAAACCAATCACAACTACACATCTTTACACAGTGTAAATAAATATCCCATAATCAGCTACACATGAATCTACTGATATTCTAATTATTTTCTGTAGCCCTGTGACCCAGAAGTCAAGCATCTATCTTTCTATTTATCAATAAGAATTAGGAGTCAAAGGCTGGGGTGAAAACCTGCTAGCTCAGAGAGGTTGCATAGCAACTAGCTGACCTAGCTGACCTTGGCTAAAGACATTGTAAGAACTGCATCTCTTGATTTACCTCAGAAATAGACAGCTTAGATTCTAGTCCCCACCCTTTCCTTACTGTGCATCTTCTCTATCCAAATTTCTGGCTTCTCTATGGCTAATTCTGGTCAACTAGTCACTGGCTCTGCCCCCTGATTCAAAGTGAACTTTATTGACAGTCTGGAATGTGGAATATTCCTTTACATGTTGTGAGTATATATCACTGTAATTGGCTTAATAAAGAAGCTGACTGATCAATAGCTAGAGAAGATAAAGTTAGGTGGAAGAACCAGACTAAGGACACTGGGAAGAAAAATGGCAGAGACAGAATAGTCACCAGTGAAACACGGAGGGGAAACAGGAAGTACAAGATGAAAGAAAGGTGATACCACATGGCATACTATAGAGTAATATAAATGGGTTAATTTAAAATGTAAGAGTTAGCTAGTAATAACCTGAGCTATTGGTCAAGTATTATAATTAATAATAAGTCTCTATGTGGTTATTTGGGAGCAACTGCTAGGACAAAGAGAAACTCCACCTACACTGGAGTGTCACAGTTCAATCACAAAATCCCACAACAATCTGTAGCATAGATTCTAGTTGTTCTTAAAAGTAAAACCCAAAATCAGATATTAGGGGTGAAAATTGAGAGATCAGAGAAACAGTGCAGCCAGCCACTAGAGAGTTCTTACCTCTACCAATGCTCAGACTGAAGAGGTGATACTGTTCTCAGACTGTAACCTCAGACTGACTGCTGTGCAGACTGCCTCCTCAGACTGCAATGAGCTCCTTTCTCCTCCCGCCTTATTTTCCTCTTTCCACCCAGCAATACGCTCCTGTCTCCACCTCCCTAGTACTGGGATTAAAGGCATGTGATCCCAAGTGCTAGGATCACCTTTGTGTGAGTTATGTTTCTCTTTTAGACTGGATCAATTTCATGTAGTCCAGGGTGGCCTTGAACTCACAGAGATTCGTCTGCCTCTGTCTCCCAAATCCTGGGATTAAAGGTGTGCGCCATCACTGCCTGGCCTCTAGTAGTTAGCTTTGCACTCTGATCTTCAGGCAAGCTTTATTTTTTAAAACACAAACAAAATATCACTACAATAGGCCTTGATGCTAGAGTCCAGCCTGCCATGGCTCCCACCATAATGGATCTCTTATTCTTATGAGGATATGGACTTCAATAAACAAAAAAGAAATACATGAAACACATTTTATGTGCCACACACATTGTCAAGCAAATCTTATGTCAGGGATTGGCTTCACCGAGAAGCTGCGGAAGCCCTCCTCTGAGGATCAATCACATAAGATGTAGAACTTCATAAAGATATACTTCCCTGGGAGGATAGATCAAAGTATACAAATATCCTACCAATGAAAAGGTGAACAAGCTTCAAGGACTGAGGACAACTAAAAGAGGCTTATATCAATCAAAATGAAGCCACAGCACTAGAGGTTAGGTAGCAATTTGGATCTAGTTAGAAGGCTAGGGAAAGCAAGCCTGACTATAGATGACTCACCTGAACATTAGTTCATCAGTATCCTTCCACATGAAGAAAGGTTCTGGGACAAGAGATGCTGCCCTCCCTCCCACAGTTCCACACTTCCCTCTTCATAGACCACTCTTCAAATATAAAATGAACAGACTTCCTTCTTTATAGGACCCTCACCCTGCTTCTAAGGCCTGGGTGACCTCATCCCTGAGTCACAGTGTTTTCCTAAGGGTTGACCATGCTGATGGGTTTGCCCCTACCAACCTACCCACAGTCAGGACTTTAATACATGTTGATTCTGTGAGTACAAGGTTTATTCAGCTAAAAGGTCGTCTTTGCTGTGTTATGGCATAGAATTCTTAAAAGTTCAGGACTAAAGAACATCTGACTTTCTAGATCACCAGGAAGGTGTATTTGTCAAGAGAGAGGATAGAACATATTTACCAGCTAGACTCATACATTGTTTTTAAATATTTAGGCTTGGGGCACATGGGTCTCCATTAGTGCTCCCTTTCCCCCAGGATGCATCAGTTTTAGGAAGAATTGTTAATAGATAGGTAGTCCAAAGAACGTGAAAAAACTTCACAAACTGCTGCTCTGCTCGTAACAAACCTCCAGAAGCTGTCCACATTCGGGCAGAGGGACCACACTTGCACAGCAAGGTTGTTTGAAGGGCTGAGTTATTTTATTTTTGTTCAGAGAGTCATTAGCAGTTCTTGAGGGACTTCAAGGGAGAGATTTGCATTTGGAAGAAAGAGGACAATGGCTGGGATGTAGGAAGGAGAATGCTGACACTGGAAAAGAGGAAACTGATGTAGAGGTATTTCAAAGACAGGTTCTGCAAGGCCCATTAAACTGGACATGGAAGAGGGGAAATTGGCCCTACACCAGGAAGGACATAGTTCAAAGAAGTGAATAAGTCAATATATGAACTAATGAATTACTTCAGTCATGTCCCCCCTCCCCCAAATCTTCCAGAATAGTAGGATTGGTTAGTTGTGTAGACTTCAGAAACCCAAAGACCTTCTAGTCCTGTCCCCTTGCAGGTAGTTGGAAGTTTTTTTTAGCCCAAGTAACCTTTAACCTTTCTTGACCTCTTCACAGGAGCCAAATTGAAAGAAGCAAGTGGTACCAATTACAACATTATAACAACTAATTCATCTGCATCCCTTTCTGCATATAGTAAAACCTTCCAAACTTCTTCCTGTAAGTGGTGTACCTGCCACACACTCTTCTCAGAAGGACTTCCTCAGTTCCCAAGAGAAACATAGAATTCCTATTCTTGGAGCAACCTGCTCAAGCCTTAGAGTCTGCAGCTCCGCAGAGGAGGCTCTATCTCTGTGACTGCCTTCTGCAGCGAGGCTTGCTTATGTCCTGGCTGTGCCTGGGGAATGCTTCCTACCTGCAGGGCGCTTTAGCTTTCTTTGAGATAGAGGAACAGGACTCAGGTCCTGCTGGATTAAGAGCTCAGCTCTCAATGTGCCAAGGCACTTCCACTGACTCAGGAAACAACTGGTTTTTCCTGGAGTTCTGGTTCTCTCCAGCTGACCAGGCCATCCTGGCTTACGAGTCTTTCAGAGACTTCTCTTTGCTGTTCCCACCCTCGTTTTTGTCCTCCCTGATCTGTTACGACTCACAAAAGGCAAAAGAGGTGATATTTGAAGGGGCTTTTCAGAAGGTGTCTTAGCTTTTTAATAAGCAACCGAGAAAAAATATTAATTCAGTGCACAGCATTCTCAGCCTGCTCTGTTGTTTATGTCCTATCCTATGGGTCCCAACGATGGCTAGCTTGATTTGCACACATCTCAAACAATTCCTTATCTTTTCTTACCTTTATTTATTGTCTTTTTCTCTCTTCCTGTTTGCTGCTTTGTTAACATGGCATCAAATATTCATATGTGCACATTTCCTAGCTGGAAATCATTTCATCATTTCTCCCATAATGTGCTATAATTCACAAAAGCTGTTTCCTCCTGCAGTCCCCACATAGACCCACTGCACAAAACTGCCTGTCTCAGGTTTAATTAATGGAGGTTCTAGTTTCTCAGTAACATCTTTAGAAAAAGGCTTCTGTGCTCTACACTCAGAATTTGCCTTTCCTAGTTGGACACTGTTAGTTACATGGTGCCCAACAGTGTGGAACCCATGGAGGGTGAGTATCAAGCCATGGACCTGGAGCTTCTATGCTGAGGGCTAAGGGGTTCAAGGCCTGCTATAGGTTATCACATGTTTTACATAAGGAGTCAGTCACTTCTCAGCTTCAGCCAATTATGTCAAGTGGGAAGTCATTTTCATACCTTTCAGTATATTATAATCAAATGTTTGAAATCAAATTCAATACAAAACTCCTAGATCTTTGTTTTTTGACTCAAGGAAATAGAAACAAAAATTGTAACGTAGTAGGTAACTCAGTAGCTCCTCAGTAGGGCAGGAGCCAGGAGCCCTGCTTCACAGTTGCCTTGTTGGGAAGCCTCCCACAGCCACATACTCATTCCCACCTTGTCAGAAGTTCCCCATGTGTTTCACCTGCCACTTTTCACTCCCAAGTACTCTGGGCATGGAAGGAAAAACCAACAGAAAGCCGAATATGCTAGCAAACATCTTGCTACCCATCTCCCATCACATGATAACCAGAATCCAGTTGGAGAGCCTTGAGGATTATTTCTGCATCTGACAAGACACAACAAAGCTGACCATTAGAAGCTTGAAGAATAACATTTGTTTTTATTCTAGACTTCTTTAAATGGTGGCACAAGGGCATGGATTACTCCCAAAACATATCTTTCAGATTACCCTTCGTGCCAAGTCTTTCAGCTAGCTGCTGCCAAGAGCCACCTCATAGTCTTCCTTCCTGTTACATAATACCAAATGTCCATTACCCCATTCTTTGGCATATACCTCAGCTGAGCTCTTGACTCTGCTATTTGGAGGGTAATGTACTAATTTGTATTTTCTTATGCAACTTAGTCTCTCTGCTTTAGAATGTACTTAGAGAAAAAAAATAACTATCTAGGAATGGAAGTTATCTTAATTTTTCTGGCAGTCTGATTCCATCCAGAGTATAATTTCCCTGGATTTGATCACCATAATGCAACGCTTTATATCACTCAAAAGTCCCAAAGCTACTTAGAAGACATCCTTCTGTATTTGTGTAAAATCATTTTATTTTTTTCTTTTAGCCTTCTTATATATTACATCCCGACCATAGTTTCCTCTCCCTCCTCTCCCCCAGATCCACCCCAATATCCAGTCTTCCCTCAGAAAATAGCAGGCTTCCCAGGGACATCAACCAAACATGACATCATATGCTACAATAATACCTGCATAATATCATATCAAGGTTAAATGAGGCAACCCATTAGGAAGAAAAATCCCACAAATTGGCAAAGAGTTACAAATAATCCCCACTCTCATTGTTAGGAGTCTCACAAGAACACCAAGCTACTCGACCATAGTGTATTTATGGATTTAAGATTTAGGTCAGACACCTACAGGCTCCCTGATCTCTGCAAGCCCCCATCAGTCTTGGTCAGTTGGCTCCGTGGGTAGGTCATGTTCTCTTGATGCCCCTGACTCCTCTAGTTCCTCTGGTTCTTTCTCTGCCTCCTCTGCAGCAGG
>JAQHUG010000009.1:9959275-10013431 GCA_028555095.1 Dicrostonyx torquatus
TTAATTTCTTTAGGGTACTTTTTCCATTTTCTCTTTAAGGACCTTTATCATCTTCACAAAGTTGATTTTAAGGTCATTTTCTTGTATTTTAGCTCCAAATATGCTTTTTTTAAAAAAAAATAAGTTAATTGTCATGGGTATTTCATAAAAGTAACATGAAACTAATACATTATACACCACAAATTTTATTGCCACCATAGCGGCTTAGTAGCTGGGTACATTTGCATAAGTACCTAGCCTTTTGAAACATCATCTGAAATAAGAATAATTGTAATATTTTTATAAGTTCTAGTAAGGCTGAAAAAATTTTCAACATGTCAATGCTAGGGAAACACACAGTAAAGAAGGAGGAGAAGGAAGAAGAGAAGGAGAAAGAAGAGGAGGAGAAGAAGAAGAGAGTGTTATCACTCTACAGAAGGCAGCATCTAAATAACAGAACAGTCAGAAGGATGCTATCAAAAAGTTAGGGAATATTCTCACAATATCTGGCCTTCTGACCTCTCATTGCTAGAAATTATACTCTTCTCTCAGGGCAGGAAAAAGTAGGAAAGCTGTCTGTGAGATGTTACCCCTGGGTGGGTTATAATTGCTGTGGTATTGATATGGAGTATGGCTAGTCACCTTTGGCCTTGTCCGTTATAGCAGCAGAATTAATTACTAGAGTATTTGCAAGTAGTTTTAGCAATGATTTGCCCAAGGACAATCCTGAAACTTCCAAATCTAGTTAAGGGGTGTTCTTCTTTCTTGACTTCTTCACTCAACCCCATTATCACCTAACTATTATATTCCTGTCTAATGGAACTGCCACTGGTTCATTATTATATTATTAGATTAATAGATAACTAAAAAGGTGTCTTGCCAGAGTATCTAAGCAATATTGCTCAAATGAGATGGACATTTCATCAAAATGCGTGAATCTTATTCTGTTTTCCTGGTTGTGTAGAGCATGTGACTAACAATACAGAAGAAAAATGTGCTAGAAAAGGGGAGATATATTCATTCTGAGATGCCTATATAGATACCAAAACCATCTGCCCCACCCAAGAACATTCAGAGGAAAATATACAAACTGGGGAATTTCTCTCCCAGTTAACTTAAAATGAGGTCCTCTTCTTTTCCCCTTAGAGGAAGAAGTTCTCTGTCATTAAAAGGGTTTCCCTTCCTCACTATGGAGTCTGTTTCTTTCAGAATAAAATTGACCAGTGACTGCTAAGTTTATTACAACACTGTCTAATTTCCATAAATCACACACACCCCCAAGCCAGAAGCATCCAAAAGTCTTTGGAAGAGACAGTGCTTCAGGCAAGACGCCTACTACAAGTGGAAAAATGTCAGTCCTCCAGTGAAGCACAGGCAGCTGGTGTCTGTCAGTTCAGAGCTGATAGCAGCAGGAAGAGAAGAAGCCATCTCTGTGGTCTCAAGGCCTGTGCTCTAGGTTGGATCCTGCTACTAACTAGTGGTGTGGCCATGCACGAGTGAGTCTCCATGCACTTTCCTCCTCCCAAAGCCAAGCTTTTGTATGACCATTCATTGTTCCCTTCCAGCTTCACAGTGTTCCTCATTTTCCCCAACCCTGAGAGACACCCCACACCAACCCCAGAAGGTCACCTGGGACCAGCTCCCTGCACACGTATATGGAAGTAACACGTTAAGTTCAAATATGTCCTTAACATTTTGGAATTAATGCATAATTTTACATCTTTCAAATTCTTCCATTTCTATCTGACTTTCTTTTCTTATTAAAAGAAACAAGCAAATCCATATTGTACTGATAAGTGAGAGAAAAAGAATTCACTCATAATGCTGGATTCTTTATAGGGGTTCCATATATGTGGACAGCCCTCATCGCACTAAAAACACGGTTCCACATTATAGAATACTCACATGTAAGCTTTTGCATCATTTGAAAATGTATTCTCACGTTTACTTAAGAATGTATGTATGTGCATGCACACATGCATACAGACGGATGTTCCCATAAGTGCGTGGAGATCAGAGAAAACTTGCATAAGTCCTTTCTCTTTTTTTTCCTCGTGAGTTTTAGGATCAAACTCTTGGTGGCAAGCACCTTTACCTACTGACCCACCCACAAGCCTGAAAGCACATTTCAAATGACAGAGTTAGGGACCAAAAGAGGATAAATGAACTTAATCTGCAAGGAAAACAAAACTATTGTAATTCTAAGAGCAGAAAACCTCAGAGGGTTCTGCTTATATCATATTTTATGCTTGAAATAGTCATGCTTAAAATATGACTGAGGTTATCCAAAAGAAAGGTCTTACATAGAAAAAATATCACAGAGAGTTAAGAGAGTCAAGGCTCGCTCCAAAAGGTCAAGCTTGTAAAGCAGCTCAGAACAAAGATTCCGGAATAAGATTTGCCTTGATTTAAAATACGATCACTTTTCACTTTCAGGGATCTGAATTGCCTTGCCTTCAAAACAGGAAGGAGAGCTTGATCACCAGATTGCTATGAATTGGCATAATTGGTGTGATGGGCTCGCACAGTGCCCAGAACAGGACAGCCTTTGATTGACTGTCGCTGATAGCATAGGTGTCTTTGATATCGTTATTACAATAATTTTTCCACCATAGCTGAGAAGAAAAGATGATTACATATTCAGGTTGAAAAACAGAAAACATAATACAGACTCCATTATTCTACGTCTAATTCAATAAGACATTTAATGACTCCAGTCATTGCAGTTTGGGAGAAACTCACTGGGAAAACTGATCATAGACCCTGAGGTCTGGGCAGCTGCAGGAAGGCTCTACCTTTCTACGAGTGAGCTGTGTGGCTCCACTATGCTCCACCAGACTTGAGGATGTTGAAAGCAATGGCTGATGGCTAGAAAGCGTGGGTGGGGCTTTGTTATGTTTGTTTTGGGTAGGGTAGAATTGAGCTAGGAAATATAGGAAAGACAAGATGTTTTCTGGGACAGGGCCATGTATTGGGGTCATACGCCATGGTGCGGGGGTCATAGCTCATACTCTACATTGTCTCAAACCAATATGGAAACTCATCTAAATATCTGAAATGTGAAGCTTGTGATGCATTAACAACATATTGTATTTCACTCAAGGCCTTGTTAATCTAGTTTATACTTTAAAATATGCATGTGTCACACAGGAGAATCCATTTCAACTCCTGCCAGGGGTCCCACAAATGCCAGCAGTGACATGATCCTGAATTTCATTATTCACTCCTCTGTTTATTTTAAAATCGCACATGTCTTTAGGGAAAACATGGCAAAACTGGCCCAAGTTAAAAAGACTCAGAGTGGAATACACTCTGCAACATGAGAGGAGAAAAAGGCTTATTTGGCAAAAGAGTTCTAGGTTCAAAGTTATAGAAAGCAGTCTTTAGGAGGAAAAGTGACGTCACTTCTGCTCTGGAGACCACCCCAATTCTAGTTAGTATAATTAGGCACTATGCCTTTTTCTTCCTATTCAGCACTTTACAGGAAAGAAAATTTTTCAGAGACTATATTAAGTGTCTTGTTTTCTTGTGTTTAAGGAAACACACATTCTTTGGGGAGTAGCACAGTGAAAACCATTAAGTCCTGGCCCCAGGAAAAAGCATCTGTGCACAAATGATAAAGAGACAGGATCAGACTGCAGGGGGTTCATAGGCCTGACATTCAGATGCCTCAGACTCACTGAGCTGTGCTGAGGGAAAGTATTTAGTCCGCTCTGCATCTTTCTTATACCCAGTATGAATCTAATTCAGATAGGACAAATGAGTTCTATGATTCAGCTACCTATTACTAGATAAAATAACCACCCTAGAACTTAGCATCTTGAAAGAGGTGCAGTGAGGATTCTTTTGTTCAGGCAGGATACTGGCACAAAGACTACCTGTCCATGTGCTGCTGTCTCCCTGGCCTTGACCGAGGCACTGGTGAGGCTAGACAGATCCACTCGCAGTTCTTGTGCTTGTGGCTAGAACTGACAGGCTGGCTAGACTTGTCTACATGTTTGTTTCTTTCTATAGACTCTCACAACCTTTCAGAGTTTCCTCCATACAGGCTAGCATACAAGGTCAGAAAAACAAACAAAAAGGGGTCTGTGTGATAGACTAAAAGCTTCTGTTCATCTTGCATGCTAATATCTTATTGGTTAAAGCAAGTCACATGTCAAGAAGACTACAGAGGCATGAATGCCAGGATGCATGGCTTCTTGAGGCCACCTTTTAAGCAGTCTCAAACCTAATCTTCATGGACAAAAAAGGGAACAGCAATTGAAAGAGCAATAATTATAATGTTAGGTGTGTTAGTCTACAATGGATGAAATGTCTACTTAGTCTCTTCCATTATTTAGACTTCACAACAAGGATCTCTTAGGGAAATTCTCTCCAACTACATCATACCTTCCTACTAGACACTATCTAAGAATACCACGCCTTTGGCTCCAGATACATAGCGCAAAAGCTGATGAGGAAGTACTGTTGATGTCTGATTTGTTATCACTCAAACTAAACTCTATCCTATGAAGACAAGGAGCAGACCTGTTTCATTTACTCCTGATCCAATCTTGACACAGAAGCAGATACATGGTAGACCAGATAAATATCCAAGGAAATAAAGGACTGGTAGGGTAGGGCACAGCAGGGTAAGGTAATTCTATGTGGTGCAAGGTTCAGGTCAAGACATGAACCAAATGACAGTTAATACCCACTGAATAACAGTATGTCAGGCATAAAGCTGAGGTAAAAATCTCAATTTCCAAGAAACCCAAGAGAGTCTTAATAGTCACTCCATTTTATGGGTGAATAGTTTGAGGTTTATAATAGATAAGTGCTTCCTGAGGTTTCAGAGTACACACGGTAAATATCGCCATAGGCAGCAGCAATATTAAGATCGTCTTCCCTGGTCACTCTGTTTACTTTTAACTTATATTTTTGTGCATCTGTGTTTATGTGTGAGTGTATGTGTATCATATTAATGCAGGTGTCTGTAGAAGCCAGAAGAGAACACTGAAGACCCTGGAACTGGAGTTACAGGCAACTGTATGTCATTCAGTGGAGGTGCTGAAAACTCAACCAGGGTCCTCTTTAAGAGCAGCAAGGACTCTTCAATCATGAGCCATCTTTGCAGCTCCACCATTCTGATATTTAAATCTCTTCTTCACACTGTTTATTTAATGATGCAGCTCGCTTAATTCCTGTTTCATTGCTATGCAGGGACACCATGACCAAAGCAACTACTAAAAGAAAGCATTTTGCGGGAAGCCTCCTTACAGCCACTTCAGAGAATGAGAACATGGTGACATTGCAGAGAGGGTGGCAGCAGGCAGGCACAGTGCTGGAGCAGCAGCTAAGAGTGTACATTCACAAGCAGGAAGCAGAGAGAAAGAGGCAGGGAGAGAGAAAAAGAAGGAGGGAGAGAGGGAGAGAGAGAGAGGGAGAGAAAGAGAGACTGGGCCTGGCATGGGCTTTTGAAATCTCAAAGCCCACCGGTAGTGACACAATTCCTCCAACAAGGCCACACCTTCTAGTCCTCCCCAAACGGTCTACCAACTGGGAACCAAACATACAAATGTATTAGCCTATGAGGGCCATTCTCATTCAGACCACTAGAGCATTCCTGAAGAGAATCTATGTGAGAGGTCTCTAGAGAGCCGATATCAGGCCTAGAAAATTTTAAGTCTGTTTCCATATGTCCAGGGCCCTGTCCACCCAAATTTTTGCTTTGAGAAGGCACATTGCCTCTTGAGGGCGTCCTTATGTGTGGTTTATACCATGAGCTGCTAGGCTATTCTACAACAGAACGTGGAACAAGTCAGCCCCTATCTCCAGTTTCCATTCCAGCACAAATTAGAGACTGGAGAGAATATTAGGGTCACTAAGAAAACTCCCCTTCCTGAAGAGCCATTCAGTCCCCAAATTTGAAGATCAGTGTTTAGAAGCTCTAAGCCTCAGCTGGTTTGGAAGCAAAGACACTCCTGTCCTGCCCTCAAGCCACCCCCTCAGTCTCATTAGAATTCCACCCAACCACGGCTGTTATTACTAATTCCATAATGACAGTGGAGCATTGAAGTAAAATTTTAACAGTTCCTCAGTTAATCATTAAAATTAGCCTATCAGGGTGAAGAGATCTTCCACTGTTTCAATGCTGTGTAATTTCCGATAATAAGTGAGATGCGGAAAAGGGATTTTTAATGCATTATAACTCCATAGAGGGCACTGAGCTGTTTTGAAATGCCTCAGACAGCTCAAAACAAAATGAAGCAAAACAAAGCCCAGCTCCGGGCAAAGCCCATTTCGATCTGGTTTTCAGAGGAAAAGGCCTTAAGGCTAAAGATGCAGCAGGAGGGTGGTACTCCATGTGAAGCCCTGCAGGGAGAAAGAAAACTCCCAGGACCACTCTGGGGCTTAAGGCATGGAACACCGAAGTCACCCAAGATTGAATCAGAAGAAAAATCACTGTCCCAGAAACACCTGTTTGGTATTCTTGCCAGCTCCTTACGGGGACTGGCTAAATTCCTGTATGCTCATCTTAGAAGTGGGTTCATAGGGCTTCTCAATAAACTGTTCACTGGAGAACAGTTGGTTTAAAAGTGTTTCCAATGAAGCTAAAAGTTTAAGTCTGGTTTTATTTGGAAATAATGTCAAAATGTACAGAATTTTCCAAATGATCAGAATCTTAAATAAAATTAAAAAACCTGAAATAGTTGGGTATAACCAGGACACTGGAGTGAGAGCTGCAAAACTCCATAAAGGGTAGCTTTGTTCTCAGGGGTTCAGGAGGGCCTTGGAAAGGGGGCTTGGAGATTACCTCACTGGTTTTTTTCTTCCCTTTGTCTTTTTGCCCTGTGAACAAAAAAACTAATGGCCCTCATAAAGGTTTAACTAGGAAGCATTCTGCTTTATTTCTGTTTGTTTGTTTTGATTGATTGATTGTTTGTTTTGCTTTTTCAAATCAGGGTTTCTCTGTGTGCTATCTCTTGTACCAAGACTGGCCTCGAACTCACAGATATCCTGCCCTTGCCTCCTGAGTGCTAGGATTAAAGGTGTGCACCACCACTGCATGCCTTTCTTTTGATTTTATTTTTCATATTAGTTTTTTCCCACATTTCCCTAGAAGCTATGAATCCAGAGTTTAAGTTTTTATGGACATTAGATCAGTTTGATATAAAAGTTCTGAAAACTATGTAAGATGATGATTGTAAGGTTGGCTCAAAGTGAGGTTGCTTTTCTCGGTTCTTCTGCATTGCACTTGGATTCTAAGATATTCCAATTTATGTTTAGTGGTAGTTTGTTAGATTCTTTTTTTCTTTTGTTTGTTCATTCTTCGCCCATATATTACATCCCGACCACAGTTTCCCCTCCCTCCTCTCCTGCAAGCCCCTCCCTCCAGTCTCTTCAGTCCCTCAGATCCAGTCCTCCTCTGTTTCCCTTCAGAAAAGGGCAGGCCTCCTGAAGATATCCGCCAAACGTGCCATGTCAAGTTGTAATAAGACTAGACACATTCCCTTACATTAAGGCTGAACAAAGCAACCCAGTAGGAGGAAACGGAGTCAGAGACGGCCCCCTGCTCCCACTATTAGGAGTTCCACAAGAAGGCCGAAGCTACACAGCCATAACATATATAAAGGACCTAGGTCAGACCCATACAGGCTCTCTGATTGTAATTCAAACTCTGTGAGCCCCTGTGATCCAGGTTAGTTAATTCTGTGGGGTTTCCTGCACTGTCCTTGACCCCTCTGGCTCCTACAATCCGTCTTTCCTTTCTTCTGCAGGATTTCCTGAGCTCTGCCTAATGTTTGCCTGTGGGTCTCTGCATCTGTTCCCACCAGCCTCTCTGATGACGATTATGCTAGGCTCTGGTCTATGAGTATTGCAGAGTATTGTTAGGAATCATTTCATTGACTTCTTCTGATCATGTTTGGTTCTATCCTAGGTCTCTGGGTTATCCAGCCTCTGGTTCGGTGTCAGGCACGGACGCCCTCTTGTGGCATGGGTCTCAAGCTGGACCAGTCATTGGTTGCCTGTTCTCACCAATTCTGTACAACCTTTACCCAGCACATCCTGTAGGCAGGACAAATTGTAGGTTGAAGGTTGTGTGGCTGGGTTGGTGTCCCAATCTCTCCATAACAAGCCTTGCCTAGTTACAAGCTCCATAACCCTCATTACTAGGAGTCTCAGCGAGGGTCATGATCATAGATTCTTATAAGTTTCTATTGTACTAGGTTTTTACCTCACTCCCAAAGTGCCCCCAATTCCAGTTATCTCTCCCAGTATTCTCTCCTTCCACTCCCCCCAACATATACCTGGTCCTTCCTCTGCCAAAAATTGGCACTCAATCTACCTAAAGATCCAACTATACCATTCCTGAGCATATCCCCAAAGGAAGCTCCATCCTACTTCATCCTACCTGAAGGGCACTTGCTCAACTATATAGCCGTTCAGTCATAATCGCCAAAAACTGGAAACAACCTAGATGCCCCTCAACCAAAGAACGGATAAAGAAAATATAGTACATTTACGCAATTGACTATTAATTAGCTGTTAAAAAAAATAACATCATGACATTGGCAGGCAAATGGATGGAACTAGAAAAAAAAATGACATACTGAGTGAGGTAGCCCAGACCCAGAAAGACAAACATGGTATGCACTCGTTTGTAAGTGGCTATTAGTAAAGTAAAAGATAACCATGCTACAATCCACAGACCCAAAGAGTAACAAAGAGGACTCAAGGGCAGGACTCAAGAATCTTCCTGGGAAGGACAAATACAATAAATTTGCCAGTGGATGGAGGCAGGTGGAAATGGGAACATATTTGTTAGTTTCTTGTTACTGACGTTTTTCTGTGAGCCTCAGCTCCTCCCACACTTCAGAAATGTCTTGATTTAGCAAACAGAGTTAAACCACATGCTGCTGAGCCAACACCTCTTCAGTCTTTACTTTCCCCTCCTCTTCGACCAATCATCCTGCTGCTGAGTTTGTTTTTGTTTTCTAATTGATTTCTTACAATAGTCATTGATGAAAACAGGCAATTGGGGCAAGACCCTAGTGATAGTATTTGCACCCATTTCATCAAAGACAGGAAATCATGGCCCCAAAATGAGATGCAAAATCAAGTCACACATATTCCCTTTGGCCATCAGTGGCAGACTGTTTCCAATGAAGCCACAATAATACCCGCCCCGCCCCCCCACCATTGCTGCTCTGCTGGGACTCTCTTTGCATTGAGATGGAATGTATATTTTCTCCCTTGAGGTGGGGCTCATTGCCATAAAAAATGAAGCTATTGTTACTTCTGAAATTGTAGAAGGCCAGTCAGTGTTCATAAGAGACACTGGCTTAAACAGTTGCTAGTTGTTAGTGATGATATAATATAAAAAATATATATAATATATAAAAGTATAAAAATAATATATAAAAACATTAAAAATACAGCTTTGGTTGATTGACCATGTGATTTTAGTTTTTCTCAGCTTATTAATTTGTTCCCAAAGACATGGGTTACAAGACAAATTTTAAAATACAACCCAATATTTCTGAACTAGTCAGACCCAACTAGGTCCATTAATTTGATCTTGGTACAAGGGAAGTAAATTACTTTTATTTAGTCTGCCATATGTTCATGAGCATGGTAATATGACACACAGTTCCTTCAAATAGGTGTTATGTGCAATATTACTAGTCTAAACCAACAGCGTAGAGTCACGTACTGATTTCATTACATTTGGTTTATCTTGGTCTCTCTTGTAGAAGATTGTCCGATCTGGTGAATTCTGAATATGGATTAATACGTAATCAAAGCTTGCTGGTATTTTGGGTAAAAGTGTAATTCTTGAATAGAGAAAGACTAAATTCATAGATGCCAACTCTGAAACTGGATGTTCATAGTTTTTTAGAGACTTCTTGGCATAAAATAAACTACAAAGAAGTGACCATATTTTTTGGGTTTGGCCATGTAAAAAATAACAAATACTACTGGCTTAAAAACCATAACAGTCTTATTTATTTGATGATTTTGTGGTTCAGTTGGGCAGCTCTGGACTGGCCTTGCTTGACGTGTGTCTGCTGGTGGTCTCCCATGGCTATGGACAGTTGGCAGGTTGACTTGCAACTGATGGATCTAAAGTGACTTTCCATGTGTTTGGCAGTTTTCTGAGTGTCTGTTAACCTAAAAAACCTACTGTTTACCTTGTTTCTGCTCCTATGGTCTCCCACGCCCTACCAGGCTATCCCAGAGCAGGTAATACTAGAGTCTTGAGAGTCTAGGTACAGAACAAGAGAGAAAACCCCACTTTCCCCACCTCGGCTAGCCTACTATCAGACAAAGCAAATTACACGACTAAGCCCAGAAAGCATAAAATTGAGATTCTATCTCTTGTTGAGAAACATTGCAAAGGTGTTTTTTTCAAGGCTAGTGTGAAAGTCAAACTTCCTGGCCATTTTGACTGGATTCAAAACCCTATGGGAGACATACCTGTGGGCTTTTCTATGAGAGGAAGGCAGTCTGGACTAAATAAGAAGGGAAAAGCTAGAATACCAGTAAAGTGCCAGCAGTCTCCTCTCTCTGCTTCCTAACCCACAGAGGCATGTGGAGTGCCAACCATATGTTTCTGCCATGACTCTGCCCACGTCCCTACTGGTGTAGGGTTCCCCTCTGTATGCTGTAAATTCCATTGGTTAATAACAATTTAAAAAAAAAACTGCCTTGGCCTGTTGATAGGGTAGAGAAAAGCTGAGAGGGGAAAAATAAACTGAATGCTGGGAGAGAAAAGAGGCAGAGTCAAAGAGAAGCTATGTACAGCCTGGCTGGAGATAGATACCAGAACTTTACCCGGTAAGCCACAGCCTCATGGCAATACACAGATTAATGAAAATGGGTTAAATTAATATGTAAGAGCAAGCCAACAAGAATCTAGAGCTAATGAGCCAAGCAGTGATTCAATTAATATAGTTTCTGTGTGGTTATTTCAGGAGTCTGGGTGGCCGGGAAACAAATAAGCAGCCTCTCTTATGACACCCTACTGCTTTCCCAGATCCCATGGTGGATGGTACTCTCCTGCTGGGTGAAAAGAGAAATACTCACTGGTGTAAGAGGTCCTTCTGTATTTCTGTTGCTTTCATTGGTTGAATAAAGAAACTGCCTTGGCCTTTTGATAGGGCCAAGCACTTAGATAGGTGGGGAAGACAGAACAGAATACTGGAGAGAAAGAAGGCAGAGTCAGAGAGAGCTGCCAATGGAGTCGCCAGAGTCAGACATGTTGAATCTTTCCTGGTAAGCCACGACCTCATGGTAAACACAGATTAATAGAAATGGGTTAGATCAAGATGTGAGAATTGGCCAAGAAGAGGCTAGATATATTGGGCCAGGCAGTAATTTAATTAATACAATTTCTGTGTGGTTATTTTGGGGGTTAAGCTAGCCGGGTGGCGGGTTGCAGTGCTCTTCTCTTACTACACCTTACCACCACCTGTGGTAGAAGATACTCTCCTTCTGTATGAGCCATGAGCGATCTCTTTTTAAATTGCTTCCTGACAGATATTTGGCCATAGAAATGAGAAGAGTAACTTACACAAAAAGCAGGAATTTGAGCCTTTTGGTGACTATTAGGAGTTGCTCACAGTCACACTATCAACTGGTAACCAGAACTCTGAGAACAGTGGTTTTCCTTCACCCACCAGGATCAGCCAAGAGGACAGATGAGGAAACAAACCAACCTGCACCCAGCTCAGCTCACTAACAAACATGCTATTTCCCAAGAAAAGGACAGAACACACAGTTCTGGACACTTAGCTCTGAGAGCATAATATTTCTTAGACACAGAATGATACTGATGCCAGTATAGCAGCTGTAACATGATCATAAAAGCCAGGAAAAGGCTCATCAGAATGGGGGGTGCCAGCTCCAAAGCTTTTCCTGGGCTCTGGGAAAAGCCAGTGCAGAAGGGAAGGTCAGTTAACCTTTCCCCTCCTGATGAGCATGACGAGGACAAATGGTCTGTTCCCGCACACCCTTTCTGCAGTTTGGTTAATTTGCTAAGCCCAACTAGACATGTAAAGAGAATCTCTTTATTTTCATTAAACCCCATGAGAATGCATGGCAAGTGGCAGCATCATTTCTCTGCCCTGATAGCTTTTATCAAAAGGTCTGAAATGCTTTGAAAACCCCAGAAGCCTTTATGCTTGGCTAGATTACTAATTGTTTATCTCTCAAAACAAACATTAGCTGCTAACTCCAGCCACAGGCTCTGGAAGGTCAAACCTCCCTTTAATGCACAGTAGAGAAAGACACGGTATATGTGCACACAAGACCATGTATATGCATACACATACACACATGCACATGAACACACACACAGAGAGAGAAAGAGAGAGAGAGAGAGAGAGAGAGAGAACAGGAGGGAATCATCATGATAAGCTGTGTTGCAGGTAAAGGAAGCCAGACTATTTGGGTGTTGAAGTGGAGGACAGAGACACTGTGGTCTCTCTGTTTTGATGATGCTGGAAGCTAATAAGGAACCAAGATAAGCAGCTGATATAAGAGGGATCTTCTGTGTTTCTTTGCTTTCATTGGTTAAATAAAGACTCTGTCTGGTCTATAAGATAGGACACAGCCCTTAGGTGGGCGGAGTAGACAGAATGGAAGGCGGTGAGAAAGAAGGCACTGCAAGAGACGCCATGATTTTCCCGCCCAAGATGGACGTACCTTAGAATCGTCCGGTAAGTCACCACCTCGTGGTGACATACAGACTTTTATAATGGGTTAGTTTTAGATGTAAGAGTTAGACAAGAAACGACTAGAGATAATGGGAAAGGCAGAGTTTAAAAGAATATAATTGTTGTGTGTGGCTGGAGGCTGGGAGCCAGGCACCAGGAAAATGGCCCCACTTCCCTGCAGTGGGACACAGCCGCCTGCCTTTTACAATAAGCAGCAGTTAAAGAAAAGTCATGGGGTTTTGTTTGTTGGTTCATTTTTGGTTTTTGTTTGGTTTGGGTTTGCTGAGACAGGGTTTCATTGTATAACTGCTCTGACTGTTCTAGAACTTTTTTTGTAGCTCTGGCTGTCTTTGAACTCACAGAGATCTGCCTGCCTCTGCCTCCCAAGTACTGAAATTAAAGGCGTGTGTCACCTCCACCCAACCAGCTAAAAGATTTTTTTTAAAGCTATCAAGGTTTTGTCACTTATTTCTCAATAATCCTGAAGGAGTGAATTAGCATCAACCCACTGCACTGTCCTCATCTGTTAAAGCAAAATTACAGCAAAACTTAAAGATTCTTGAGAGGGTTAAATAAATGTTCATAACTATATTGGTCCTAGACTAAATACTGCATAATTGCTGTGGGAGTGTGGCTACTGGGCTGGAATGAACTGCTGAGAAGTAGCTTCATTTCACGCTAGGCTATTCCAAAACCTAAGAGTCAAGATCTAGCCAAAAGCTGACCATGTTCCCTCATCATGCTGCAGCACAGAGTTGTTACCAACCTTGAATGGCCAAGTACTATAATCCCTGAGGTTTCTCTTCTGTGTCAGGGTCCTTGAAATGAGAGTTGCAAAAAGGCAATGGCAGGTATGGAGACTGTCCAGGCCTCATCCTAGACAGGAGAATAATGATAGTGGCAGTAGACAGTTTTGTGATGATAGTTGTTTTAGTTAGGGTTTCTATTGCTGTAAAGAGACACTATGACCACAGCAACTTTTATAGAGGAAAACATTTAATTGGTTAGCTTCCAGCTTCAGAGATTTAGTCCATTGTCATCATGGAAAGACATGGCAGCATGCAGACAGACGTGGTAATAGAGGAAGAGCTGAGAGTTCTACATCTTCATCCACAGGCAACAGGAAGTGATCTGAGACATTGTGCCTGGCTTAAGCATTTATGAAACTTCAAAGCCTGCCTTCGCAGTGACACACTTCCTTCAACAAGGCCACACCCTCTCTAACAAAGTCAAACCTCCTAATAGTGCCATTTCCCATGATACTATGGGGACTAATTACATTCAAACTACCACATTCTAAACCCTGGTCCCCATAAACTTGTAACAGTATCATAATGCAAAACGCATTTAGTTTAACTTCAAAAGTCCCATAGTCTATCACAGTCTCAACAATGTTTAAAAGTCCAAAATTCAAAGTCTCTTCTGAGACTCATGCAGTCTCTTAACTTTAATCCCCCATAAAAACAAAATTAAAAAAAAACAGATTACATAGTTCCAATATAAAACGGCACAGAATATATATTATTGTTCCAAAATGGAGGAAAGGGAGGATGGTAAGGAAATACTGAACCAAAGCAAGACTAAAAAAATCTGGTTTTTAAACTTCAAACTCTGTATCACTATGTATGATGTCAAAATGCTCTTCAGATTGCCAACTCCTTTCAGCTTTGTTGACTGTAACACACTTCTTTCTCTTGAGCTTATTCCACTCCCTGTTAGCATCTTTTCCTCAGCAAGGATCTTTCAACTCTAGCATCTCTAATATCTTGGGGTCTCCAAGGCAATTCAGGTTTTAACTTTACAGCTTCACACAATGACCTCTCTAGAGACATCCCTGACACATGTCTGGCTTCAGTGGCTTTTCTTAGTCACAGAGGGTGATTCCATAATGCCTTTCTTCTAGTCTTGACTCTTAAAGCCAGAATCACATGGCCAAAGCTACCAAATTCTGCTGCTTACTGGTCCTGGAACATGGTCCCCTCTTTTAATTACACCTTCACCAGTTTTCTGTCTTTGATGGTTTCTTTTACTGCCTAAGCTTATCTGTCCTAAAACTGGATCTGTAGACCATGCAGGCCTCAAACTCAGAAAACTGTTCGCCTCTGCCTCTGGAGTGCTGGGAATAAAGGTATACACCACCACAACTGGCTCTAAACTTTTCTTTAATTCCTTTTTACAAGTTGGGCACTTAGCTGGGTAGGATCTTTCCCTGAGATCATCTCCCTTTATTTTATTTCTTAATCTGTTTACCTCCTTGAACACAGGACTTAGTTCCATTCTACTTTTTAGACTTAGCTCCATATCACTTTCTGGTGTTTCTTTTCTCCACAAATTTTACAATTTGTTTTTTTCCTTGCTTGGCTTGACCCTTTTCATTATAAGTATTCATTAGAGTTAGCATTAATAACCCATAACAGAGTCTATTCTAGGATGCTTTGAGAGTTCCTTTACCAGTATAATTTATCCAGAACTCTTTATTTTAGCCTCAGGCAGACTCTTCAGAAAAGGACAAAAAGCAGGCACATTCTTTACCAAAATATCACAGAAACAATCTCTAGACAACATAGTCATATTCTTTTCCTCTGAAAACTCTTGAGTGAGGCTCATCAAATTGCACTTAGTACCACTGTCTTACATGCTCCTACTAGTAGGGCCCATTAACCAGCATTCATTTAAGGCATTTTCTAATCTACAGTTCCTTCAAACAAAAGCATGGTCAGGCATATCACAACAAGACCTCTCTCCTGGTACCAGCTTGGTGTCTGTTGTTATAAAGGGACAAGATGACCATGACTATTCTTAAAAAGGGAAAACATTTAATGCAGGTGGCTTACATTTTCAGAGGTTTAGTCCATTAACATCATGCTGCAACATGGTGGTGTTCAGGCAGAAATGGTGACATGGCGCTGGAGAAGTGCTGAGAGTCTAACAGTTTGACTTGCAGGCAACAGGAAGTGGTCTGGGATACTGTGCATGGCTTGAGAATATAAAAGACCTCAAAGCCTGTCTCCACACTTGCTCCAACAAGGCCATCCCTACTCCAAGAAGGCCACACTTCCCAATAGTGTCATTCCCCATGAGCTTATGGGGGTCAATTATATTCAAACAGAATGAGGGAAAAGAGAAAAAGGGAGTTGTCTCTTCTTATAAAAGCATTCATTCGACCAGATTAGGGTCCTACCCGCATGCCCTCATTTAGCCTTACTCTCTTATATAATCCATGTCTTCAAGTCTACTGTAGGGTAGATTGTCAGCATATGACTCCCAAAGGGAAACAACATTAGGTCCATTGCCAATTTTATTTAGGCAAGTCAATGATTTGTTTTACATATATAATATTTCTCTTTCTTTATGCCTGCATTCCAAAGGACAATCCCAATATTATACCAGTGTGTGTGTGTGTGTGTGTGTGTGTGTGTGTGTGTGTGTGTGCGCGCATACACACATGCGCACACCATTATGGGATTGAAATTTGAGACAAATTCTAAAAGGTAATATGTTGACAAAACTAGATGTGTGAGTAAAGTTTCATATTTAAAAAAGACTATTGAATTTTATGCTCATGCTACTTTGAGCTTATAGGACTAAAAGTAAAGCGTATTATTAGATTCTCACATAGTGATCAGTCACCTGCAGCTTTCAGGATCTCTTAGGAGCCCTGCCCAGCTATCTGACTCATAGAACATAGGCAATCCTAGAGCTGTTTAAAGCTCCAACTGTGGGAAAATTTGTTCACCCTTTTGCTCTTTTCTGGGTGAATTCTTCAAATGGGGAGGGCATGCCAAAAGAGAAGCTGTTGGAAGGATCACAGTATGCTTTGTGTCATTCTCACTGGACACAGAATATTTCTCTCAGTAGACTAACCCTAAAACTAAACGAGTTGGTGTTCTGTAGAATAGAACCGTGTCATTCTATTCCAAATATTTTATTTTGCCCTAAAAGCATTTCCAAATGTCCCTGTGTGCTCTGTTAGCAGGAATGTGTTGTGTGTGTGCTTGTGTGTGCATGCTAATGTGTATGCACACACATTTCCTGAGAGCCATTCTATGCATTTTTCCAATGAGACTTTTCACCACTTACTGAGCTTTTAGAATCTGACAAAACATTGTTGATAGAAAACATTTAATTTTGATCTTCTGCTAGGTACACCCCTGTAACAACATTTCTATTGAATAACAAGGAAAACATCCAGTGGGCTGGATTTAGAATCCTAAACAATTGCCTTGTTACACCCAAACACGATCAATTCCACTCATCCCTCTCCACGGACCTAGGAGAATGCTTCAGCAGATTAGGTATGTCTCCTCATTATCAGCTGGTCAATAAATCACTTTCTCAGGTACATTTTATGGCTGCCCAATACACCAGCATAATAAAATCTTGAATTAGATAATGTTCCTTTTTTATTATCAGAGATGAATTACCTCATGGGGCCAACACACACACACAAATACACTGTGCCCTTCCACTAAATGGAAGGCTTATTTCAATTGGCTTCTGACAAATACAGGGCACAAAGACAAAAGAGTGGCATTCCAGATTGCTTCATGCTAATACTGTAGATTCATTTACAGAGTTCGCTCTCTCTCTCACTCGTCATTTAGCAATAAAAAATGCCACGATTTCCATAGCAATCTTGGCAAGCCATCAGGGTAATGTGAAACATAAATTTTAAACTTTCAAGGTTTATCCAGAGCTCAGAAGAGGACGCTTTCTTCAAAGTATGGTAAGATGCACATTTAAGAAAAAAATACATGGTTTTGCTCCCACTGGACCCAGAATGCTGCTAAAATAGCACATTATACCAATAAATATAAGTGATAATACCAGCATCTGAGTTCACTGTAAAAGGAGTGAATGTGGGAATACTTTGAGAGCAGAGTGGTAGCGTACACCTGTGGTTTTGAAAGCTCATGTTTCCTTCTTAGACTTTGAATGAAATTCATCATGAAATGATTAAATGCTTACTCCTATAAGGGATAATAACCTGATATTCTCACTCACTGAGATCTATGGGACAAGACCAGGACATGTGGATGCTCAGTTTCTGTTCTTGAAGATCAAAGCACAGATCTTGGTGAATTTCTTTTGTTTTATTTCTATTTTTGTTTTCATTTTTCCAACATACATACAGTAGCACAGGGAGTGGAGGAAGCCCTGAGTGAGTGAAGTCCTGAGTGTATAGTTGGCATGGACATAACCATATTATGGTCTCCAATGCCTCAGTACCATGGGAATGGTAAAGCCATTGGCCATATTGACCAGGTTCAAAGAGATGACAATGCTTTTTGTCATGGGGGTGTTTGTGGACCATGGCCTGTTCAAGTACAATAGTCAATATGTGCCAAAACCAGCAGCTACAACCTCTTCCTAAATGCTTGCAGCCTGAGACTCCTCAGGCCTCGTACTGACACTAGCCAGCCCGTCCCCACGTGCTGTACACAATTGGGGTTGCTGTGGTCGCAGGTGCTACTTTATCAGAGTGTATACACTACCTGACCCCAGTTTTTCTGTGTGTGCACGTGTGTGTGTGTGTGTGTGTGTGTGTGTGTGTTTCCTCTATTTATTCCCTCACTGCCTCCTAGATAGGTTTAAGATCTAGGGCACACGGGTCGATGAACGACAAGGAAGTGTGCGCTGTAGGAAGACATTCAGCTTATAAGTGCCCGCCTACTGGGGCGTGGCCTCTTATACAGTATTTGCGGAAGCCCAATCTGCGTGGGCCTCCCTTTTTTCTCGTTTCCCTTGCTCCGTTCCCCGCTGCTCTTTTGGATCGTGTGATTCAACCCGTCAAGCGGAGGATTCTGACTTGTGAGTTTACCCCCTAAATAAATATCTATTTCTTAATTCTAAGGTAGTGTGGAATCTCTTTTAAGCGTCCGTTCAACGATTCAAGTGTGTCTTATTCTAGTTTCTGTTTCTATAACCAAATATCCAAAGCTGGATAATTTACATAAAAGGAGTCACGTGCCTAACAACTCTGGGGTCAGGGGTCAGGGAGATCCAAGAGCATAGCGCTGATGTGTGTTTTGCATGTGGTGTGAAAGCCTTGCTGCATCATAATGCAGTTCAGGACATCGCCTGATGACTCAGACAGAGCAAGTGTGCTAGCCTGGTTTCTCTCCCTCTTCTAAAGCCACCAGTACCCTTATGAGCCCCAAGCCTTAAAGCCCGCTAACCTCAGTGACCTTCAGCCCCCACTTGCAATTATCATTAACATGAATTTGGGAATTAAGTTTTGAAAGAATTCACTCTGGGAGCAAATATTCCAACCTTCGCAGCAGGGAAGTGTTTTCCTGGAATAAGACCCACAAAGTGAATGTGAAATGATGCTGTTGTTGAAAAACAAAGATTGGCATTCCAGACAGAAGCAACCATGAAAGAGGCAGGAGAAACAGGAAGCTATGTGCCCTGATGTTCTTAGGATGTTACTGTATCTGCAGTCGGTTGAGGGCAGAGGAAAGCCACGTGGAGAGGCACCAGCCAGCTCACGGAGGATCACAGAGCTTGGACTTCAGTCTTTGTACTATGGAGAATACTGGAAGACTCTTTGAGGAACCTTGGTCAGACTTCTGGTTGGACAGATTGTTTAGGGAAGCAAACACAATAGGTACAAAAGAGACAAGAGGCCCTGTACTGTAGCCATGCTGAGACCATTTCTCTGCTCCCACAGGCACAGGGCCCCACCTAACATCAGCACTTCTGCCATCTCAAGTTCTCCTGAGGCAAGGTAGGACAAACTATCTCATTCTCCCATCTCAAGGACTAGACACTCTTTTGAAATAGCATGTTGTTATAGAGTATAGCAGCTTCCCCTTCTTCTAGTCCTTTTCCCATCCTCCTGCCGGGGCACAGTGGGAGGAGGATCGCACTGTGAACAAAGGCAATAGAGTACCACCATCTTTCTCTTAGCATCGCCATTTCCAAAGACAGCCTTCCCTCGGGGCTCAGAATCCTGCTGGCCTGGAACCAGCTAGGGGAGGACAAATCTCAAATGACTGCATTTGCCAACAAATTGCTTCTTGTCAACGGGAAGTAGAAACAGGCCACTTTATTCCCCGATGACAGCCATTCGAAAAAGTTCCCAAAGCATGGACATTTGGTCTTTTCCAGACCAACAAAGCACACCATGAGTCCACTTGAGAGCCAGGCATTGTTTCAAGGTGCTTTCAAGGGCACTGCAGATTTGAGGAAAGAAAAACCCAAGCCGTGTACTGTTTTGTAAACATCAGAAACTGCTTCCTTAATGGGGGACGGCTTTCCATTCCTTTGAAAATAATGGAATGTTTCAGAAGAAATATTCATGAAATTGAAATGCCTAGCGTAGATGAGAACAATGCTGGCAAGGATTCACAGATCCTCTGAGCCCAGGTTGCCATTCTCTATGGCAAATGGAGCCTAATCGGTTTGCCAGCTCTATCAAAAGTGCAGGCAAGGAAATACACTTGCCTGGGAGCAAAAGGGATTTAATTTGGACAGAGGGAAAATTTGCTGATAGGAAAGGTTATTAGGAACTGCAGTGGATTATGAAGAAGAAAAAAAAACTGCAAATTTGTTCTTTAGCAAATGCATACTGAACACCCACAATGCGATAAGCACTGCTCCGTGCTAAGAGGATTGATTAGTGGGTAAAATTAAGATCCCCAACTAAGTGGGGCTTAGATTCCACTTCTCCCCGCCCGAGCCAAGAGGGGTACCAAATAAATGAGGTTGAGCAACTAAGGAGCTTCTAAGAACCTGATCCCAAATGGGTCCAATGCGGGGCGGGTCAGCGTGGTGTAGTGCGGGGAAGGTACTGAAGCAGTGCAGGTTCAATGCAGTGCGGGCCAGAGTCACGGACAAAATGCAAGCTGGTCAGTGCAATGTTGGTTTATTATAGGGTGGGCACAATGTAATGTGGGTAAGTGCACCATGGGTACAGTGCACGCTGCATGTAAATCAGCAAGGGTAGAATGCACAGGAAGCCACTGCAGTGTTGGTACATCACTTTATGAGTATAGCACAATGGACGGAGAATTGGTGTAGTATGTGTATAATGCAATGTATGTCAGTGTAGCACAGGTTGGTGCAGGGTGGATGCAGTGAATTATGTGTGTACTGCATCATGGATTAGTGCAATGTGACTATGGGCTGATGCAGTGTAAGCACAATGTGACATAGTGCATTGTTGGTATGGAGCGGAATATGTGTAGGCAATACGGGGTCACTGTCGTAAAAGTATGGACATAGGTCTGTGTGGGTGTGGTGCATTGGGGACATGGTACAAGGTGAGTGCAGTGCAGTTTGGGTACCCTGCATTGTGTATGTGGTTCCCGTGTAGACGGAGTGAGTGCGGTCAAGGGATAGCGAGGATGCAGCATAATCTTTGGCGGTGCAGTACAGGCACACTGGAAAGGAGGTCGTGGACTTCAACAAAAGCAGGATATGAAGAGACTCTTGTCATACTGTGAAAATTCCTGCATCCTGGAGAAAAAGCATCCATGGGAGAAGTGGGAGAAAGCTGACTGAGGGACAGTAGCAGAGACAGAGCAGGGGACCCTCGGAGCCACTTTCAGAATGATGCACAGTGCAAAGTAATGAGACCCCAGGTGAACATCTAGAGGCCTAGGATGTAAGGGCCACCGGGATGGGACTTTGAGAAACTGAGTTTTCAGAGTTCAACAACCTCAGAATTGGGGTGACTGGAGTTCACCTGGAGCCATAAACACACAGGAGTGATGGCTGGGAGGAGGGTACAAACCCACGTTTGCTTTGTGTCCTAAGTGCCTCCTGGGATGTTTGGGGAGTCATGCTGTGCATGTGGCTGTATCTCTAGGAGAGATTTCCTTGTGGGACCATCAGTATGTGCTGTGTTATGACCTTGGGCCATGTGAAGATGTCGCTGGAATCAGGGAATTGTACACTGCTCATAGGCTAGCTGGGTTAATTTAGTCCTGGGACAGAACTCGATTTACTTATGATTCAAATTTTGGGATTGAGGAGATGGCTCAGCAGTTAAGAGCACCTGCTGCTTGTGCAGAGGTCTGGAGTTTGATTCCCAGCACCTAGATGGGCCTCCTCACAAATGCTTATATCTCCAGCTCTAGGGGATCCAATGTCCTCTTATGGCTCAATGAGCACCTACATTCAAGTGCACAAACCCACACATGTGCACTTAATTAAAAACAAAATGAACCTTAAGAAACAAAACTTCTGGTTCTGATTTTTCCTAGTGGCTAAATATCAGAATCACCTTCGTGAGCTTGAAGGGAGAGCCGATTGTGGCAGGAGCAACTTATCCACATCCCTGCTAATCTGCCCAGCAAGTGATTGAATTAAACCTTTTGATGTCCAAGCTGCCAAAACAGAAAGCTGGTTTTCTTGCCCTGTAAATCCTCTAATTTCCATCCTTTGGTACTTGGGGTGATATGATTTACTGCAGGTGGCCTGTTTTGTGGTCTCCATGGAACAGAAACAGTCCCTAAAGACCTAGTATTTGAGCTGAGTATAAGACAGTAACCATGGCCACTGATGGGATTCAATAATTTCGACTGCAGGGGTTAGCAGGCCAAAGTTAGTTCCTAATGGTGTCTGCAAGGATGATCAAGAGAAATTGTCTACACCACCCTCTTAGCATGGCTCATCCATCTGTGACTGGCATCCCTTGTTTCTGGATGTTAATGGCAAGGGACCATCACATGCAGACCAGGATTCTATCCACAATCATAAACCCAATCATATCCTTCATAGACAAATAGGGGCTTAGGGGATACCATTATTTTCCTTTTACAGATACTATCTACAACTAAGTACCCAAGTCTCCACTCATGAACTTCTTGCTTTTACAGTAAATTGAAAACACTCCCATTTAAAAAACTATGACATTGGGGGCTGGAGAGATGGCTCAGTGGTTAAGAGCATTGCCTGCTCTTCCAAAGGTCCTGAGTTTGATTCCCAGCAACCACATGGTGGCTCACAACCATCTGTAATGAGGTCTGGTGAGGCCTCTTCTGGCCTGCAGGCATACATGCCGACAGAATATTGTATACATAATAAATAAATAAATAAATAAATATTTAAAAAAACTATGACATTTCAAATAGTATCAGATACTAAGCACACACATATACACGGAAAGAAAAGAGAAGGCACGGTATAGAATGCTTTATCCCAACACAATGTCTCAGTCAGAGTCTCGAGGGTAGATAAAACAGCATAGGGATCAGTAGCCTGTTTCTATAAAAGGGGAGGAGAGTAAATTCTAGACTTTGGAGGCTAGAAGGAGGCTAGAAGGTCTGGTCTACACTATGCCACTCTGCCATTTTAGCAGGAAAGCAGGCATAGAACTCCTAAATACATGGGTATGACTATGTGCTTATAAAGGTTTATTTTTAAAAACAGGTAATAGACTGTGTATGGCAGGTTCAGGCCATGTGTGCTGGGCATGTAGTATCTGACTAACCATTAGTCTGATATAGTAAAAGATTTATAGTAGAATACAAAAGGCAACAAATCCTCCAGTGACAGCACAGGCGGGAAAGGCCTGATTAACACAGCATCATGAGTACATACATTTATATTCATGTGTACCCACATGTAAAATGTGTGTGCATACCTATAAGTATAAATAGGTGAGTGATCATGAATATTCATATATATGTCTTTATAAATGTGTGTACATGTATCATACACATATACTTCAGGATTTCTGTTCTTGTCATGTAGAAGATAGGATACGCTGAATGAGTTCTCTCTTGAAAAGCAATTTTCGATAAAGGAATGCATCTCTGGCGTGACTTGGAGAAAAGAATCCTTGAGTGAAAAGAGATGCTTTTTAACAGGCTAGTATTGAGATAAAAAACAGACAGGAAGAGAGCAACGGATATAATTCAGAGGCAGATTATTTGTCTCCAGATCTGTAGTACTGCAAAAAGAAAAGTAAATAGTTGAGAGAGAGAGAGAGAGAGAGAGAGAGAGAGAGAGAGAGAGAGAGAGAGAGAGAGAGACTTTTTAGGTTTACATCAGCCATGAAGTGCATCATTTTCCTTGATCAACAGGAAATAGTTGAAGGGAAGCAGAGAAGCTTCAGCCCAAGCATAATGGAAAAGCAAATAAGAGACCCTACTATGTGGATCATATGTCAGTCATCTTGGTATCTACCCCTGAAGGACTTAAGATTCAACTGATCCTCCCACAAGAGTTTTATCACAAATAATTTAGCACAGCATAACAGAAGAATTTGTGTTGAAAGAGGAGAGGAGATTGTAAGTCAGGACTGCTTTCTCTACCCAAGGCTGGGCCGCACAGGTAAGCCTAGTCTCCAGCTTTCTAACAAGCACTGATGATCTGTGTGCATGCACGTGTGTGTGTGTCTGTCTGTGTGTCTGTGTGGTGAGGGTGTCTCATAGATCTGTTCTAACCAACCCATGTCATCTCCTAGATATCCTGGCTAATTTTATGTCACTTGACACAAGCAAAAGTTATTGGAGAGGAGGGACTCTCCACTGAGAAAAAGGCCTCCGTAAATCAGTGGCATTTTCTTAATTAGAGATGAATGAGGGAGGGCCCTGCCAAATGTGGGTGGGAACACCCTGAGCTGGTGGTCTTGAGTTCTATAAGAAAGCAGGCCGAACAAGTTGAGGAACAAGCCAGTAAGCAGCACTCTCCATGGCCTCTACATCAGCTCCTGCCTCCAAGTTCCTGCCCTGTTTGAGCTCCTGCAGTGGCTTTCCTCAATAGATATGTCAAGTTGCTTTCGGTCACAGTGTTTTAACCCAGCAACAGTAACTAAGTAAGACACTACCTTCCATCAAAACTAATAACAAATCATAAACCAAACATTATTGCAAAACTACATTGACAGGTGTGACCTTCTGCTCCAACCCCACTCACTGACCCATGATTAAAGAACAATGTTTATTTTTGGTGCTGAAATCCCAAAGCGTTGCCAAGAGTCAGGAGCATGAGAGATTCACATGTTGGGGGAGGGGGCGGTGTGACCCTGTGTGACTCACATCAGCCTTAACTCAACAGCGTCAGGAACACCTCTGTGGGCCAAGAAACCTCAGAAGGCATTTGATTTCCACAACCTCAAGGTAGATGTGCCCTAGCTAAGAGAGAAAGGGGCACAAACCCTTTTCAGACGAACTCAACTCCCACCACGACCTCAGACAGCTTTTCATATATCAGCTTTCACGGGGAGCAGGCAGTTCACAGGCAAGCTGCCATCCACAGAGACAGCAGAGAGCATGGCAGAACTCTGGAGTCTTTGTATGTGCCACAGTACAAATGATTAGGTCCACAGAGCAGAGTGACAGTTGTGTATATTTGTGAGAGACATGTACACCGAAATTTCCTGAGGGCAAGGCAGTGGAGGGGGGAACATAAGGACCACTCAAAATTATTAGAAAATGACTAATACTTCTCCAAATGAGAACAATAGGTTGAGCATCTGCAAACGGAAAATGCAAAACTTAAAATGCAAAGCTGGAAATGCACTGAGTTCTACCAACCTGATGCCAAAGAGAAAGCTCCAGATCCGACCTCAGTGACAGCCCATCAAAACCTGATCCTACTGAAAATACTGCAAAAAACCACCTTCTAGCTGCATGTATTCAGTATATACAAAATACATATGAATTTCATACTTAGATATGGGTCCTGCCCCCAACATATCTTATTATATACAAGGAAATATTGCAAGACCAGGAACAAAATCAAAAAACAAAAACAACCCCCCTCATAAAAAAGCAGAAGTACTCATGGTCCAAGGTACTTTATATACAGAATACTAAGGTTATGCAATGATCAAAAATTTTTAATGAGTTAAACAAAAAAGCTGACGTATCTGGAAAAGAGAATGAATGAAGAAACTAGGATATAATTGTCTACCTTTCTACTGAAAGGTGCAAGGTTGTGGGGTCAGAGAGAAGGAAGGAGTGTGAGGGACGATGGAGACCGCTAGACCCAGCCATTGCTGCCATCCAGTCCACATTCCTTGATGGGCTGCTTTGCTTGACTCTTCTTTAGTGAGAAATTAGAAATACTTGTTTTTCTGTAAAGTCTCATGATCTCTAAATGTTGGAAACTAATTCAATTTAGACAAAACGGGTCTGCAAACTTAGCATCTAGTTGATGATCTGAGATTGACAGTTAGAAACAGGGAAGAGTGGAAATCTAGGGCAGGGCAGAGGGAACACACAGCAGAGGTCACTAAAAGTGGGCAGGATGGAGTTCGGGACACAGAATGGGACCTAAGCAGCTACTTCTTTTCTGTGACAGAGATGCAGAGCTGAGGGGGTCCATCTGGCACATCCCAAACAGCTTAGAGAGTTTAAGAATATTTTGATGCCCCATGGATAAGTTGGCTTTGACCTTTATCCAAAGACACTCAACTCAAATAGTCCCTGTAAAACCAAGCAGAGCCACCAGGATGCTGGATGTTGCACAAGTCTGATCAAATCAGAGCTGTTGGGAGCAATCTTGGCAGCAGAGTTTCTCTTGTTACTGGGCAAGCTGACACCAATTAAATGAAGGGAAATTATCCAAAATATCCACTGAAAGATTAATGAGCATCCTGCAACAATGAAATAAGGAAATAGCTTTCCTGACACGGTTTCTGGTAGGGGACTGACAATAGTTTAAGAACAGAGGGGGTGAGCAGGTGGGAAGCGCAGTATGGTGAAAGAGAGAAAAATGAGGAAGAAAACACATAAAGTGGCATGCTGATATTTTAGGGGACACTGAAATACAGTCAGGAAGGTTTCAGACCTCCATGAAAACATGACATTGCTCACCCAGGTCCTCAACAACTTCCAGAAAATATGGCACATCAGAGTAAAACCAACCAGCTTGGTTTCAAATCTATCTCTTTGAAGAGCCTCCTTCTGCAGACTCGGTGTTCTTGCTGCTCTCGGTAAATGAAGCAACCAGGAGGGCGGACAGCATGGGTTCAACAGGTGATTTTCCTTTCCAGCCTAGAGCTCCCCACATCTGGGTGTTCAATATTTGTGCCCAGTCTCGGCATCTGCTGATCCCTCTTTCCTGCTACCTCAAAGGACCAATACTCCATGTGAAAAGGCCATGCGGCAGTCTTTAACTTTGGATGGGAGTGTGTATTTGATCAAGTTCTATGTAAATTCCATCTGCCAACAGAGTGAATATTTCCTTTGCTTTAAAAATACACTTTGCCTTTGTCAGTGTTTGTGTTTCCATAAGTGCCAAAGCTCGCATTTATTGTTTTCCATCCCCATTTATATTCAACCTTTCCTAGTCTAAATTCCTCTTGCAAAAGTAATGTATCTCCCAACAGATTGAGGCCTTTATCAAAAGAAAAGCAATAGAGAACATCCTTTCCCTTCTTACGTCCTATTTGTGAGATACCTCCAAGGGCATCGCTAAGCCAGGATCCAACCCTGGCCATTTATCTTGAGCATTGTCTCAGCTAAAGTTTCCAATCACTTTTTGTCTGCAAAATCATTAGTCATCTCTCAACCACAAATGCATGTAAGTGGTATTTGAAACATACTAAAATGTCTTATTAAAATTAAAAGTATAAATTGCCTTCTTTTGTCACGAAACCTCATTAGGTGGTCCAGTTATTGTAGTTGCATTTTTGCGTCTCTGGGACAAAATTCTCATGAACTCAAAGGACGAAGAGCCTGTTTTGTCTCATGGCCTCAGAGGATCAGTCCACAGTGAAGAGGCAGCTCAGTTCACACGTGGTAGGGAGGAGACAGGCAGAATGGGAGACTAGCTCCCTCCTGGATTTCTCCTGTTCCATTTATCTTGTGCCAGGGCTCCCAGTCCATGGGATGACACTATTCCCATTCAAGCTGGGTTCTCCCACTTTAGTTAATCTTCTCTGGAAATGCCTTCTTAGAAGCACCCACAGGTGTGCCTTGCCATATCCTCAGTGACTTAAAATCCAGTTGACAATGAAGATTAAGCATCATAGAAATTTCCTATTAACCATATAGAAATTTCTATAGCCCAGGCTTGCCTAGAATTTACTATATAGGCCAGGCTGGCCCCTAAATTATGACAAACTTCCTATTTCGGCCTCCTGTGATCTGGAAATACAGGTATAAGCTACCAAACTGGATTCAAATCTTCTGGAAATTTTCTGTGCAAAGACAGTCGTAGCGGTCTTGTTGAAAATGCAAATTCATTTTCAGACCTGATTCAGCAGGTCTGGAATAAGACAAAGATACTTCATTCTTAATAAGTCCCTCGGTGAGGACAATATTACTACTCTAAAGATCACATTTGGAAGAGCAGAGACTGAAGTAGTCATTCTAAGTTTTGGCTCCACCACTTAGAAACTGGAAAAAAAAATACGGTTATCCAGGTCCACCCCAGGGATTCCTAATGCATTTGGTTTGTAGAATGACTTGGCTATCATAGGCACATGAAAGCACCTCAGATGCTCCCAAAGCAAAGCTTCAGTGATGACTCAGCGACCTACTGCAAGACATAGCTGCCTTCCAATGTACAGCCTGAGCAATGAGCTCTTGCAGGGCAAAGTCTGCTTCTGAGAGATTTTGCTCCTGGCAAGCTTTTCACAGAGACCTTATGGGTTTGCAGCATTGTTTCTAGCAATGTCACCTGTTGCCAAAATAAATGTGACCCCCATGAAATAAGTAATCTAGCTCCCTTTACTGAGTACCTTAGGGCCACCAGGTTTGAGTCAGTGAGTCTCATGTGAAAATTCCTGGAGACTTAGCATTTATTTCAGATAAATATCACACACCAAAACCAGGATGGTTTCTAGTTCCCTGTTTGTTCCAGAAAGAAAAGCTCAGTACATTAAATTTGAAAGAGAATTATGACCTATTCCATACCTTTGTTCCTGGATTGGAAGCAACAGTCTTTATCCACAACATGAAACAACACAAACATACTAAATACTTCGCAAAATCTTGAGAGATCTTCATGAGAAGGACCTAATTATAGAGAGCCTTAAGCTATCATTCCCCACCTGTGAAAACATACTGTTGGACTTCTCAAGTTTCCAACATATTCTGTAAAGAAAATAAATACAACAAAATAAGTGCATGGTGAAAATACTATCTGCTTAGGGCATGGGTGGAAAAAGAGACATGAGACACAGAGCAGTGGTTGGTTAAATTAACACTGCTACACCCTTGGCTTGAAACTGGCAATAGTGATACTCTACTGGATAGCTTTTAGAAGACTTTCTTGTGGTGGTGGTCATTCCTCATTACTATAACCATCTAATGGCAAATAGCAAACTTCTTTGGTACATTTAAAATTTTCCATATATAAGATGTCTTCCATATATTTTAATCTCACATGTATTTCTTCCGGGCAGTTTTATATATACACCTAGTATGTGTGTGTGTGTGCATTCATATATATATGTGTGTGTGTGTGTGTGTGTGTGTGTGTGTGTGTGTGAGAGAGAGAGAGAGAGAGAGTGCATAAATATATGTATGTGTATGTGTGTATATATAAATACAAATACATATATATTACTGAGTAGTAAGATAACCTTGAAAATACTAAATGAATACTCAATGAGATTCTACAGAGGAAGAATTGATCCAGGCTTATTGTCATAGTGAGATTTCTATCAACATCCATATTCTACCTCACTGATACATGCTTTTATGAAACAAACCATGGGAAAGGCTTGTTTCAGTGGAAAGTCCAGACTAGAGCTCCTTGGGAAGGCCAAGTTTAACATATTATCATGAATATTGGAGTGCCACTTAGGTTGGACCAAGACCTTAACAACTCCAGTCCAAGTCTTTCTGAGAGTTCTAAAGAAGGTTCAATATACACAAATGTTCCAAGAGCACTGTCCTCTGACACTGGGTCACTGGGATCTTTTGTTCCACAACATAAGTAAATCACAGGTACCAACCTACCTGAAAATTAGAGGAGTCCCCAAGCATTTATGTCTCTTTATGATCCAGTTTTTCAGGCTCATTTGTCTGGAACTAAGGTACCCATGACTCTATTAGATACACACTAAGTTTGAGTTCCAGCCATAATACACATTTGTAATGTCTACCTCTCTCTCATGTCACCTAACACTCCCATCCCTGTTATGACCAATTTTCTTCCAAGACTCCAAACAAATATCAGTTGGGTTCCCTTTCAGATCCACCAACTATGCCCAGGCCTTCTAGATACACTTGTGAATACAAATGATGGGGGGGGCAAACATGATACAATCATAAAGGTGTTCTGCCACAAATCCGAGGAGGAAAATGGATGGTGTGTTAGTTTTACTTATAACTTGCCTTTCAAGCACAGGAGGCACAGACTTTCTAGAACAAAATACCATGAGGCCTTCTTGTAGATGTTATTGGGACCAGAGTCAACTTGCCAAATGGGAAACCCCAAATCAAATTATTATTCAAGTAAACAAACGAAAAGTGAAGGCATTCCAAGATGCTTCTGACAAGGGGCAAATGGACTACTAAATCAACATTTCATAAATAAATTATCAAAATGCATTGTGTAACACTAACATTAATGGCACACACCAGATTGCCGAGGCTCTTAATCAAATCTCTTCAATGTAGCCGCGATGCTGTGAAAGGGTCGCTTCTTAGACAGCTCATAACACTATGTAAATCTCTCCAGTGACGTTTCTACCATCACCAAATGCTTTCCTTCTGATCTGTCTCCAGACCTGACATTTTTGCAAATTAAACTGGATTACATTATCCATGATGGCTTAAATTCAATTATCTAAATAACTAACCAGCCAGCTCCATGACTAAATTATCCACCTGCTGCCTGAACTTTTGGGGTTTAACAATGTGCTGATTTCATTTCTGCTTTGAAAAGTACAAGTAGATCTGGATTTCTCTTGGAAGACATCCAAAGAACTATCTTTCCTTTTTAAAACAACTTGGAGATAAAAACCAAGAGAGAGCCTGACTGTACAAGATTTAATTGGTACAGAAATGTTGAGATACAAAAGGTGAATTTTCCTTTCCAATGTCTCATTCTTCTAGAATGTTCTTCTGTCTTTTTATGTCCAGTATGCTCTCTTGGGCATTTACTTTCAATGTTATATGACTTCAAACATCATCAGAATAGACATCTTTTCCTTGGTACACATCTCCAGGTCATGCAGATGTCACATTTTTGCTTATGGAACTACTGTTACGTTGCCTTTTCATGTGATGAGGGAGATGGAAAGACAGAATGAAAAGGAAGAATATAAAAATTCCCCATCAGCAGAGATATTTTCTCTGTCCTTTTCATTGCCATAGCATGAACTGCTCTACTATTACTTTGCTGTGAGCCAAATAACTCTACCCTTCAAGTTTCTGCTTGATTGGAAAACCAATGAGCTCAACTTCATAGTCTTATATTTTCAAAGTTCCATGTCCCTTCCCACTCAGCAGTACTTCTTACATGTATGTCATGTTATCAACCTTTTCATTTTTGCCATATGATGGGTCAAGTCTCCATTGTTTCTATTTACATTTTTGCAGTTACTTGAAATTATAATTATGTCTATGTACATGCAATTTTCAAACTTGGTGAAAGGAATCTTAAGATAGAAACACATAAATTGTAAACTTAATAACTGCCAACACAAATATTGGTAGAAACTTTGAAACTAATAGCTAAAGACATTACAGTCTTTTTTTTACAGAAAAATATTAAATTAAATGCCAAAGAAATATATTTCCCAGCTCATGTTTGAATAAAGGAAAGTACAGACGTCTTATATTGGGAGGCAATCCTATGAAACAAAGAAGAGAGAGTAAAGATGAAAGGGAAATGGGACTGCTGGACTTTTACATTGTGGCTGTCATATCAGCATCCTGGGGCTGCCAGACAGATTACTGAAAGTTTGGTTTTGTTGTTTGAAGTAATGCAGACTTATGACTTTTGGCTTTTATAGGTAAGAGGTCAATAAAGGCTCCAAAGGGCTAATGTCACGATGAAACAGGCAACTCTTTGCTCCGGACTTGTGTTGTTGATAGAAGTCAGTTACTAAGTGGTCATCAGACTGATGTGACCTTTGTTTTACTGTCTAAGGGCCACTCCTAACTTCAGAACACAATATATTTCTTTCTTTTCATTTTTATTGATTCTTTGTGGATTTCACATCATGTATCCTGAAACCACTTATCTCCCCATCCCCTTGCCTCTGCGCTCTTCCCATGTAACCGTCCCCCAGAAAACAAAACAAAATTTAAAAGAAAAGCCAAAAGCCAAAGAAGAAAAAAAACACAAAACAAAAGAGAAGAATCTCATAGTAGAAGCTGTAGTGTGGCCCATTTAGTCACACCATTTACTCTTCAGTCCATTCATCTTTACTTGTTAGTGTTCAATGCTATGAGTCATTGGTCTGGTTCAAGGCCTCTGGTTTCTGCTATATTATTGATAATGGGCTCTCTCTGAGGCTCCTCTTGGATATCCTGTTGTTATCCTATGTCATGGAGATCCTACAGTTTTGGTTCTCTAGGTTTATCCCCTAACAATATATTTCTTGACTGTGGTCTTCCTGCTTTCAAAGCCAGAATGACAAACTTGACTTCATCTCTCATCACATTTTCCTAATCCATTCTCTGCCTTCGTCTTCCTCTCCAAGAGCTCATGTCACTCAGTTGGGGCCATTGTATACCCATTTTTTTTTCAGTTCTATTTTAAAGTCGACTGTTACAACCTCCATCACATTCACAATGTTAATTCCCATTGCCATTCAAGAAGCATATTTGGATGTTAGGGATTGGTAAATAGTGAGAAAGGATAGTGCATTGTTCTCCCTGTCATAATTAGCCCGAATATATATGATCATAAATATTCCCAAAGAATGAAATCACCTTACATTTTAATGGCTTTTGTCTTTGATTTCTAGGTTAAAAAGGAAAGAAAAAAAAGGAGGGAGGGAGGAAGGAAGGAAGGAAAACAGAAAGACAGACAGACTGCTGCAACAAAAAGCTACTCTGAATCTCCACAAAGCATTACAAGGCATTTTTGGAAGTTCCTGATTCAGCCAATTGCCTTTTCAAGACTGAAGACTCCTTGTTCCACTTTTCCAACTTTCAAACATTGGGCATTAGTGAGTCTTTCATTGTAAAAATCAGCAACATGTATAAAGCAGCCCCCTTCAGTCTCTGACATTTTCCTTCCTGCTAAGTACCCCCACAACTACTTCCTTTGAAACTTGGGAAGAGTTTGGTGATACATAATATCCCATCACCCATCTCTCTGATGCTTGAGAAAGGAAGCTCAGGAATCTTGATTAGATAGACTATTTTCCGTTCTAAGAATGAAAGGCTTTCTCAAGTTTGTTATCTATCCTCAATAAGTGCTATTCAAGCCTTGTCCTGTAAAGACTGTAGTATGGTAAAGCTCGGACTTTGGCTTGGGCACTTCCTTTTATAGTGGTCTCATGAACAAGAATCATAAAGAATCCTTGAAAACGACAAAGCGCCCAGGCCTGTGTGAACTATGGGCTTTGTCATAAACATTGCCATCTCTCAAATGCCATGTTTCAATTTTTTTCAGGACTATTGGATGTTAAATCAGAGACGAGCCTCAAGATTTGGACATCTTGTTCCGAAATGTGATGTGACCTCCATGCTACTGTCCACACTGTGATAGAAGGTGAGTAAGATGACAACTTTGCACCAGAGAAGTTTAAGGAAGGAAGACTTCAATGTGGCTCACAGTTCAAGGTACAGTCCAACAAGGCGGAAAGTCAGGGTGGCAGAGACTTGAAGCATCTAGTCACATCACATACAGAATCAGACAACACAGAGGTATAAATGAAGGTATGCCAGGACTCAGCTCCTTTACTCTGATTAGACTATCCAGGACTTCTCCCTCCCAGCTGTGAGGGGGCTTCTCACAGCAGATAACCTAGTCAAGAAACTCCCCCACAGGCATGCTTAGCAGTCCATCTCCTGAGAGCATGTGGACTCTCTCTAGTTGACTAACAATGGCAATTACAGATTGGTAGCTGCCAAAATAGGAAGGGCTCAGCTTCAAAGATCTCATGTTGTCTATGCAATGGGAAGGAGCTACTCACCTTGCAGTCCCAGGATAACTTGTGTGTGCTTTGGCCTTTAACCCAGTCCACTGAGGAAGTAGAGTTATTTTAACCAATTCAGAATGCCAGAAAATTGTTGGATCATGTAGAAACTTAACAGGGACTCAGGTCTATCCATTCCCATGGCTTACTATACAGGCTTAAGGTTAGGCACCTAGGCCTTGCCAAAGCTGCATCACAGAATACCCAGTAACTCCACTGACTTTCCTGCTGGGATGCCTGTTTGCCACTCAAAGATTCCAAATATTCAAATAATGACATTAACTGGATCCCGGCTGAAGATGACACATAGGATATGTTAATATATTTGACTGTAGTAGTCATCCACTAAACATATGTCTATGAAAACATGTTGCATCTCTTAAATACATACATTTTAATGAGATAAATGACACACTGAATGAAAGCTTTTAGATTTCTTCCTCGCATTCTTCTAAAGCAACAGTAAGACAAGCAGAAAACTCAACAGAAACAAAACGCTAGAATCTCGTAAGCAGATGGGTTGGTGTTAATTAAATGTTGAAGTCTGAATCTTCAGCCAAGGAGAACATGAAACACATCAGAGAACTCCCTGAAGATTTAGGAATCATTTGCCTCAACGACCTTTCGAATGAAGCGGTATTGGTAAATTAATAAGGAGGTTTGGCTGCATATTCATAGAAAAAGACAGTCTGAGCTCAGACAAGTCTCTTTTGTATGGCCATGCTGTAAAGCTGGTAGTCTTTGCTTACTTCAAAGGAAGCACAGCCTAGGTTGGTGAGAATTACAGTTTGTGGATGGTAAGGACCAGTCATGATTGCTAAACCTGTAAGACCTGATGTCTAATGTCTCGAACTCACATTATTAATGTTACCTCTCAGGTATCAAGTTCCCAATTAAACATATAAGACAGGAACACTAAGGCTATCCTTCTGCAGAGACTCATGAAGTAGGACACGAGGAAAGAAAAAAAGGTCATCCCCTAGCCTCCTAGGTGATACTGACTGAGTTAATAAAAGGGAAATTACGTGGTGAGACTGACTCAGTCTTCATAAGAGGATGAATCAGCAGAGAGAGAGCCTGCTGCTAGAACGAGAAAAGGGAAGTAATAACGCTATGAACTATAAGTAGGGTCCTCACACAAGGAACAGTGAAGACGGCTTCGCATTGAGAGTGATAGCTGTAGGGGAGGGGCTACAGCTAGAGTACAGCTCCACAGTAGAACGCCCAGTAGCCTAGGATTCATACCTGGCACCAAAGGGGGAAAGAAGAGACAATCAGTGACAGAACCACAAGGGAATGAATTCTTCCATGAGCCGGGACCACAGCTCTGACCATCAACCTAACCGACCCCTGTTCAGCCTTGAGTCAAGAAACCAGCCAATATATACCCAGACTGAAACATGAAAACAGAAAATGGGCTTGTCCTGTTTCCAGCCATTATGTTCATGACAAACATTTGCAAGGTATTAGAAAATTGCATAGGGGAAGTATCATTGGCAAAAAACAAAAACAAAAACAAAAAAAACAAACAAATGTCCCAGGAAGAATAAGACAGAAGTATGTCATAGGCCAAGCCAACTACTTAGCACTGAGAATGACTTTTCTTAGAGTCTTCATCATTATCCTCTGCGTCTCATCAGACTACCTTTCCCACTTTCCTGACTCAAATGAAAAAGGGTGTGAGACTCACTTCCATACACACAAGTAGGAAAGATTCAGAGCAAACTCCAGCTACACTGATTCCCACAGAAAGACGTACTTGTCAAAAATGACATGACAAAAGGAAGGACTTTCTTATAATGCGGTGCTAACTGATGGTACCCAGAAAAATGATTCAGAGTCAATATTTCAAGAGATAAATGCTACAAACAGACAGAACAAAACTTGGAGAAGGAACCAGCAATAGAGACCCAAAGTAAAGGAGAGAAAGCCTGCACAGTTTCGGCGGAAAGCAGAGGTACACTAGGCAACTTTGGGCTCAGGAGGTGAGTAGTGAGCTATTGCTCACTACTTAGAGGGACAGGATTATACAGTGTCTGTGAACTGCCACAAAGCCCCAGAATGTAGGCTTGGGAAAAGCACACAGCAATCTTTCAACAGCTGCATGAAAAGTAGTCTACCTCATCTCTCAAACCTGGAAAGAAGCCAAGGATATGTTTATCCATGTGTACACACCTTTCTTTCTGGAAGCTACCAGCTTGAGGTCGACTTTGCTGCAAACACCATGGTGGAGATCTTTGTGGATCATGAAAGGAAGTCTCAAAAGAATTATCTGCACAAATGATTCATGATCTTAGATGTTAGCTCAGGAGGCAGGCAAATCCATTCTCTAGTAAGAACAATTAAATTAAAGATGAAGAATGTTTTGGGACAGGTCCACTCTTTTATAACTTCTGGCAGTGTCATTGTGTTGGTAGGGACTTCCGTGGACATTTTTTCCAGCTTTTGTGCAGTGGGAAGCAAAGTTAGGTTCAAGGAGAGAATATGATGATAAAGTACAGTAAGACAAAATGACAAGGACAGTACTAATACAAGATCCAACTTTGCTCCTAAGTGCCCTGACCTGAAGTCACTTCATATCTCTGAATCCATTCCTTCATTTGCAAAAAGATTTTGATGAATATTCACAATTTCCCTAAGCAAGTTGTATAGTAAATGTATAAAAACACACACGCACGCATACACACAAATACACATACATACCTACCTATATTTCTTAGACATTTAGGACTTATCAATCATTCCTCTCCGGTCTTTGTACCTATTCCCAAAAATCACTTTGGAAAAAGTCAAAAACACTGATTATTTTTAAATAAAAAAGTCTTGGTCTGAAATCCTGAACCTGAGAAGAAAGCCACACCCTTCTCCCATTCCCAAATAAAACATCACAGTCGCCCCCAGCATTTCACAACAGCCTGTCAGCCGTGTATGAGAATTCACAGCCAGTTTGTAGAGCAGATGCAGAAAAGATCAAAGCCCTGGGTCCCAGCTATGGACACAGTGAAAGACAAGCTGTCTTGAAAGGATCAGGTTGCTAGATTATGGGATGCTTCAAGCATGTTAAACAGGAACGGAGCAGCAACAATGGAAACAGGATTCAGGGCAACAAAAGTGCAGCCATTAAATTTTCATGATTTCAGAGCTCAGGACACACGAGTTCATCACTGTGGCACTTTTTATGTCAGGGAATTTGTAATGAGCATACGTGCTCGAAAATCAGCACTGTTCATGGCCATAGCTTAGCACATAATGCTGGCATTTTGGAAATTGATATCAAAACCGTTGCACTATTAAAACCAAAAGATCCTTTAGTAAGTAAAGAAGCTGAGTGTCTGAGCATCACTTCCTTTTTCGACAGCTAAAAATGCTTCATGCTATCAACTAATGGGTTCTTATAATGGCAGCATGGGGAGGTCAGCTGGGCTTTTTGCAGAAAAGGGTTTGATGTAGAAAGCTTGGCGTTGTTTACTTCAAGAGTAAATCTAGACTGGTGTCTATCATTCATCTTCCAGTCCAAAGTAATTGTTACAATATTCTAATCTCAAACAGACCAAGACACACACAAACATACGTGTGCCAGACAGACAGACAGACAGACAGACACACACACACACACACACACATGCATGGAGGGAGAGAGGAATCATTAGGTGTAACCTGTGTTCTGATATCATTGCCTCCTATTTTCCACCTATGAGCAATACTCTCACCACCTGGCTCTGCAGCTTGAGAATCCTCTTCTTAGGTTGGGGTTCCCTAAACCATAGATTCATAAACTGTGGGACCTGACCAGAGTGAAAACTGAATGTGCAATAATTAAAACTCAAACACATTACGAATCAACCATGCTTCCAGTAGTGCTTGACCCCATCCTATCAAATGCCTCCTCTGCACCACTAATGTGGGATTCCCCCGTATGCTGTGAATATGTTATATTACCACTGGTTAATAAAGAAGCCGCTTTAACCTATGGCAGGGCAGAATATAGCCAGGCAAGAAGTCTGAACAGAGATAGATAGAGAGTAGGCAGAGTCAAAGAGACACCATGTAGCTGCCAAAGGAGAAAGAAGCCATCAGAAACTTTCTGGAAAGTCACAGCCTCATGGAAATACATAGATTAATATAAATGGGTTAATATAAGATATAAAAGCTAGGTAGTAATATACCTAAACTATTGGCCAAGCAGTGTAATTAATATAGTTTCTGTGTGATTACTCAGGTCTGGGTGACCAGGAAATGAATGTGCAGCCTCCACTTACATGCTACTGGTTCTGAACATGTAACATATGCATTCTGCACTATGCATGCCTCACACCAGAGAATGTGCTTCTAACACTTTGGCCTAGCTCCAACATTATTTTTATATTACTAATTGCATCTTGTTTCTATTGTATGTACAAACAATTCTGCTCCTGTAGAAACATAATGGTTTAATTAGAGAAAATAACAATTTTTAATATTTTCCTATAGCCATTCCTCAGCATGTATCAAATTAGCACAACTTTGATTTCAATTGTGTTATAGCGTTTGGTTTTAAAATTACTATTTGAATTGCTAACTTCAGCCTCCAAAAAAATTAAATGAATTTTGACTTGGGAGTATACGGAATTTCCAACCATTTCTGAAGTGGCCTTAACACAGTTATACCATTCTATACTACAGAATCATACATACAAAACAGAATTGTTGGTACTGACTTTTATAAAATCAAAATATCAGTCAACTCTGAAAAATATTGAAGAAGCTCTATGTCCCGCAGCATCAAATAGTCATCCAAGATTTCATTCTTTATATAAAAATAAACACTTCTATCACTAGCATAAAAATTTACCTCCACTGTTAATAAATAATGGAATCATGTGAATACGAAAAATTGCTTTAAGATGACTTCTTTGCAACTTATTGTGACTCTTGGATTTGTGTACCCTATTGCACAGACCAATATATTAGGATTGCGTAAAAAAATTTTCAGTTGAAAGGTATAGTAAGTGAATATATTTTAAGAAGTCTTATCCTAGAAAACAGTCCAAGCAAGGATCTGAGTGCAAATGGCTTCTTAGAGGCAAGGGCTGGTGTCAAGGATCACCAACAGAGACAGGAATGGTCAGAATAAGGTGCTTTGATAAGCAGGCCACTTGCTGCAGGCAGGAGATGCTCAGCCCCACTGGGGTGGTATGGGAGATGGCATAGAAGACACCACCAAGACTTTAAATGCTGGCCTTTATCCAGCAGCCTTTTATTGCCAAACCTCCACAGCTTCCCAGGCATGTTCCCAATTGTTGTAGGAGGAGGCCGCTTGTTTTCTTCCTGGCTTCTCAGCCCCGAAATAACAGAGAAACTATATGACCTAAAACACTGCTTGACCCATTAGCTCTAGCTTCTTATTCACTGACTCTTACATCTTAATTTAATCCATCTCCATTAATCTGTGCATCACCACGAGGTTGTGGCCTACCAGCAAAGTTTCAGCACATCTGTGTCCGGCAGCAGCTCAGTGACTTCTCTCTGACTCCACCTCCTTTCTCCCAGCATTCGGTTTCATTTCCCCCACCTAACTCTGTTCCCCTATAGCTCTGCTATAGGCCTAAAGCAGTTCCTTTAATAACCAATGATATCCAGAGCATACAGAGGAGAATCCCACATCCCCCAACCCCTGCCCCACCAATGCATTCCCACACTGTCAAAAGCACTCAAGCTCTCCCTCGGGTGCTGGGAAATGGAGGCCATCAACATGCACAGTCATGACAAGTAAGAAAGATGTGGACAGTGAAACAACAAATCAACAAAGTTGAGTTCCTGCTACGTACAAACCTCTGATTTATCCATGTCACCTTTTCACCACTGGCTGCTCTTCCTAGGCTGACTCAGAGACCCCAGAGATCTTCCTTGTGTGCTTATACACAATCCTGACCAGAACCAGCAGTGGCAAACCAAAGACAGGCAGATGCATACAGCAGACAATGAGGGGGCATGGACTGAGTATCCCTATCCTACAAGCTTGGGGCCAGGTGTGTTTGAGATTTCAGATATTTTGGGAGTTTAGAATATTACCATATATATGAGAAATCTTGGGAATAGGACCAAGACTAAATATGAAATTCATTTGTATTTCACATAAATCTTGTTTATATAGCTTGAATGTAATTTTGCATATATTTTTAATAATTTTGTGCATGAAAGAAAATTTACATGGTGTGGAATTTTCCACTTATAGCATCATGCAGGTACTCAAAGTTGCCAGCGTTAAGTCAAGTGTGGTGGCTTATACCTGTAATCTGAGCACTGTGGAAGCTGAAGCAGGATTGTCATGAATTTGAGACCCCATGAGGTATGGCCAGCCTAGGCTACAGAATAGGACCCATCTCATAAACAACAACTAAAAATATAAACAGCTGCTGATTTTTGAGCATTTCTGAGCTTATGGAAGCTTAAGCTATACATGTGGTAGTTAAGGCCCAGAGGTTTGTGCTTCACAGCCTGGACCTTAACGCAGACTCCTATTTCCTATTCCAAATTAATTTCAACCTAGGACATGTTTTCTAGGAGCCAACTCCATCAGTTAGATTTCTAGAAGACACCACCCGCCTCAGTCAGCAATGCCAAGGGTGTGTCATGTTGATACTAGATTTCGTACAACCAGCACTATAAACCCAGCAGGAGAGTCTGGGCACTCAGAAAATGCTGTTGTTTTCAAAAAAGCGCCTGTCAACCTTCTCTGCGGGCTCAGTTTCAACTTGGCACACAGAGAACCATGGTAGAAGCGCACAGCTTCAGTACAGCGCCACAGGCCACCAGCCAGGGCAAGACAGCCACATGGGACTGACTGAGCATAAGCAAGGCCCAGAAGGTTTTAATTTAAAAATAATATGTTTATGAAAAGAGATCTTGGAAGGAAAAAACTGGTAGATGGAAAATACAATGGTCCATGGAATAGTTGTTCATAAAACAAAAGAAAGACATAAAATAATAAATAAATAGGGTTGGGAGCAGAGCAGGTGTGAGGCATTCGGTTCCTTGGCTGCAGGCAACAGGGAAACATTGGCTGTCTCTCTGGGTGTCTACACTCGGCAAGAATCATTTTCTATCAACACCCCATCAAACACTAGAATCCTCGTGAGAAAATGCTGGCCGTGATCATATGACGTACCTCTGATTTATGAGTTTTCTTTGGGGGAAAGTCTTTATCCTCCGAGCATGAAGGTTGTCTCTTTCCTAGTACCAAAATAAAAATCAAGGCAGGCCAGGCAGACAAAAGCATCAGCCATCCACTACTGAAAGAGAGCCTCAAAGACAAGAATTTAGCAGCCGTGTGGGCTTACAGGGAATTTGAAAGCATTAGTGTGGAGGACAGTTTGGGAATAAGTAGAATAAGTAGTAAGGAAACAAAGAAGAGTATAGAAAGCTATGTTCAAGAGGGAAGTTGGATTCTAAAATGAAAGAAAATGGCTTTCTATGAGAACTGAGGAGCCAGACAGAAGGAGGAGTGAGTCACATGGGTAGAGATGGTGGCAGGGAATGACTCACTCGTCATCTCATGAGGTCATTTCCACTCCAGACTCGCCACGCCTTGGGCCTGTGAAGGAGGGGACAAGCTGGAAGGGCTCCAGATCCTTTTGTGAACTGAGATTTGTCACACAATCACTCTACCTGGATGTCAGTCCATAAAGTGATTTGATGTCCACAACCATATTGTTCAGTGTTCCTTACTGTGTAACAAACGAACTCCAGAACTTAGACAATGAAACAACTTATTGTTACCTCTAACCAGGCTGCTTGGCTCAATGGCTTTCACCTGTGTCTCATGCAATTTGGCCAGGTTTGATAGGGACTACATTCACCTGGAAGGGTCACCTGGGCTGCAAAAATTCAAGGTAACTCATTCATTCACCTGGAAGATGGTATTGTACCCTGCGGAGAACCTTCCTGTGAAATACCTCCGTGGAACCGTGGAATTTCAAAGCATGGCACTGGACTTCTGAGGCAGAATGACCCAAGACTAGAAGTTCTAGTGGGCAGCGATGGGACTAAGCTGAACCTGGACCTGCTCAGCATCTCTTCTTTGATATACATATACTGTCGGTCAAAGTAGGTACAGTGCACACTCTTTTAAGAGAAAGAGAAAAAAAGAGTTCCCGTTCATGAGACCCTTGACAAATTGCGCTGCATATGAGAGATGAATCCTTAGGAAAAATATCAGCCACAGAAATCTAGCTTCCTGACCATGAAGAATGACTTCATTGTCTCCTTAAGCCTTTTGAGTAGTTACAAATGGAACCATGCATTTCTGAACTTTCAATCCCATGTGACCTTCCAGAATGTCAATTCAAATGGAATTTGATTGGCTAGAGAAAATTCTCTTTTTGGTAAGTTTCTGTTAAAATTCTCAAAAGGAATTCCCAGAAAGTATGCTCTCTGTACAGAGCCAGCATGAATCACATATTTATCTGCTATCCTTTTCTCATTTGTCATTTATTCATCATATATATATATGTCTATATATACATATATGTATACATATACATATTTCTGTATCTTAGTCCTGGGTGCTATGATAAGTATTGTGGATGCATAGATAAAAGGCATTGTCCCTTATGCTCAAGGGTACAGTGTCATGAAACAGTTTCATTCATAGCTCATCTTACAAGGCTTAGGGAGCCAAAGTTTAAACCCAGCAAATAAGCTTAAAGTTTCATATTGTTAAATTCCCCTTTAAAAAGACACCTCGGGATGTCATTACCCAAAGCCTAGCATTGGTGTTTGAATCCACTGTTGGAAACAGACCAAGGTTTCAGTTTTCTAAGCAGCAAATAACAGAATGTGTTTGCATTGAGGTGGCCCATCACTCCTTCTCCACTTTCCCTGCTCTTCCTCCCTGGGCTGCACCCTGCTCTATCCTCGCTGACCGTGACTGTGTAGAGCTGCTTATGCTGAAGTAGGAGCACAAGGGCACTTGAGTCCTCTGTTCATAACTCACATGATACTCATCTCACTGAAAATAATACCCTCTGCTTCTCCAGTATTATGTCTCACCATCTTCTCCTGTGCTCCCAGCATCCCAGTTACACAGACTACTTCCTTTTTCCTATGTGCCAAACCCACTCCATACCTCAAGGTTTTGAATTTCCTGCTCTTTCTGCTTAGACCATTCTGTACTTTCCATCCTCAATTAGTTGTATTAGTTTCTTCACTTCATGTTAGTCCTTGCTTAAAAGAAACCTGGATAGAAAGCTCTTCCTGGCCCATGGTGTAGTAAACAGCATCCCCTCTCACTTTCTGCCTATGTCTTTTGATTTTATGCTTCTTCATAGCATTTTGCCTACCTGAAATTGAAGATCTGACTTCCTAACTAGAGTGTAGCTTCTTGAAAGGAAGTGGACCAAGACTTTTATCAGCTCTGAATTTCTGTGTCTTCTCAGTTCCTGAATGGATAGACGGATGGATGGATGGATGGATGAATGGGAGGGAAGGAAGGAAACCAAATTGGTAATAAATGGTATACCAAGAATGTTCTTTGTATCTAACTTGCAATAAACCCTCACCAGATATTTCGCAATTGTTGGAAAGTGATCATCGACTTAATTTTCTGAGCACTAAATAAAATAGTGTGTCTGCTTTCAGGAGATTCATCTCTCCTCATCTACTCAGACTTCTCTTGTCCCTGAACTAAAATTGACCCCTTTCTTGGTCTTCCTTATTACATTATATGAAAAGATGAGGCTGTCAGACCATGTATACTTTGATCAGGAAACTGAAAAGGCCTTATGTAAGACAAAATCATAAACAAGCTGAATTTTCAGGAAGCATAATGTACATGATGGCCAGTTCAGAAATGAGCACCCAGCTGCCAAGAGTCCTGGTGGCCTTTGGCCTTGAGATATCCCTTTGTAGTAATGCAATCAGCTGGCTGGAGCTACCTTGCCCCCTTGCTTCCAGTGATTGATTGGCTGGGAATGTATAGCTCTGACAGCCCAACTCCGTTTGAGACAGTCCTACAGGCCAGTTGCACTACTCCACTTTGGTTTCACCTTTCTTTGTTCTGCCCCTTCACCTTCTAACAAAGGAGGCCTCAAGACCATCACTTGCCCAGACTACACACAAGGTTCCATCTGAGTATCTGTTTCCAGGAAGTTAGATCTAAGACAATGTGGTCCAAAAAAATTTCACACATTCAAACAGTGGATTTACATGCAGTTCAGTATCTCCCCAGCCACAAGCAATGCACTAGAACTGAGAGATTTCCAATCTCATCCCTTCCCCCCATTGTTATTCTTTTTAGTTCTGGGGGTCCCCCAGCAGCTCTCTGTGGATCCCCAGGGTCGAGACCACGTGGTCGGATCTCCAGTGGTGGTGGCGGCAGCCCTGGCAGCTCGTGGCGGCTAGCGGGTGGGCAAGAGAGAGACATGGATGCATCATGTAGAGTAAAATTGAACATTTATTAGGTGGATTATGGAGGGGAAAGGGAAGAAGAGGAGAGATGGGGAGAGAGAGGGTAAAGAGGGGGGGATAGGAAGAGGGGAGAGCAGAAGAAGCACACCTGCCTCTTCAGAGAGCTGGGACAGAGAGAGGAAGACAAGGGTCTGCAGCTGCAGATAGGGAGGGAGTGGGCATGGCTTGCCTCTTAAAGGGACAGAAATCATTACACCCATCATTCTCTTACCCAGAGATGAGGGCACCAACAGAAGCACAGGCCACGCCATGTTCTGTCTTTCTCCGCCTATCTTCCTCTCTCTGCACAGTGCATGGAGTTGAGACCAGGTACATCAAAAGCAGGTAAAATATCATCCAGCTGTGGCCACTTGCACCAGGAATGGCATCTAAGCTAAGTCATCAGATAGGTTTATTAAAGTCTATAAAGGCAATTCCTCCCTGAAAGTGGACACATTGGACTCTGAACCCTTTGTGAAGAATGGCAAAAGGTCAGGAGAAACCGGAAAGATGCCATGCCCCAGGAGAAACTGCGAGGCCCTGAATGAGCCAAATCAGGACTAAGTGAAAGCAGCAGAAAGCAGGGAACAGCTGACAGGGTAGGCTCTGAAGTACAGCGGCAACAGAAAGTAGGGCCTGGAAACTGTACATCTTGAGAGACCAAATTTCTATCTGCCAAATATTTTCCTGAGGACAACCAGGATTGTTTTGTAGGGCTTTGTTTTATCAGCCAGATATTGGTAAGCAAGCTTGATTATATCCATATTATGGGATACCACAGGGCTATTTATATTAATGGCTGCATGTTCTGTATCTTCCGATGAGAACTACCTCATTTTAAAATAAAATAGATAAATGAACAATATGGAGGAAAGTTTAGCGCCTGTTTGACATCAATGAAGACAGAAGCAGGCACAAACAGGATGACTCATCTGGCTAAGCAAACTTGGCATCTTCCCAAAATTTTTGAACTGAATGTACTACATACCCAGTGAGTCTTAGAACTATAGGCCTTCATGTTCTGGATGTTGAACTTGCTCATTTATATTTCTGCTAATGTGGATAGTATTATCTCTCTAACTCCTCTGTGTGCTTTTTCAATAAACCCATTACCTGAAGCATACAGAGTTCCTTAAACCCCAAAATATCTTACTGAAAAATGATTCCAGAATAATTAGTGGCTACCATTAGTTCTGAATACACAGCAGGTGAGCCCTGTGCCATAAATTCTCGGAACTGATAATAATACATAATGAGGAGCCTGCTTAGAGAGAATATCTAATATCTGAGAGCTGGCTGCATAAATTAGTCAAAGACAAGCCAATTTGGCCGAACTGATTCCTAATCCAGGATTACTAGATTCCAAATCCTTAGTCATTGTAATTCCTCAACACATTTTGCTCAAATCTGTTCTGTTTTCCTCCTCACTCCCTACCAGAGCAAGATGGAGATTAGAAGGCAAATCCTAAACTGGCCTTAGTGTTAACTGTGGATCTTAGTCCCAGCAGGAAGTCATTGACAAGCTCTTGGGAGAAGCCTCAAGACAAGCTCTCATGCTTTGCTTCTTTGTGAGCTGGTCTAAGAGAGGGGATGCTAATCAGCCTTTAACCTGAAGAAGCCAAAAGACAGCAAAGAAAGCTCTCTCGTGGCGGCTCCGTTAACTGTGAAGCTACTTGAGTAAACAGATACTACCTAACAGCACGTTTTCTGTCGCATAGACCATCCAAGCATCCATTTACCTAATCATGCGTCCTTGTATACACACTGCATTTATGTTTTACAACTGGGCCATCTGCGTTACCATAGTTATAGTCCCGCCAGCATTTCCATAAAAATAATAGTAAATCCTTCTTTTCTGAGGTTCATAAATAGCCCATAAAAACAGAGATTGGGCTGAAACAGATCCCCTACAATTTCTAGCCAAGACACCAATAGACTTTGTTAACAAATTAAACAAATATCAATTTACTTGGCAGGCTAAAATGTTACAAATGGTTACAATTTCCAAAGGCCATTATGTATTCATAAAGAAGAAAAATAAGCTAAATCTCTGCATAAGATTATAGAGTTACCCTTAATTTTAATAAGTCCGTAAGTCATTCCTTTAATTAGTTTAAAATGTTAAAAAGTCAGATTAGCATTCTATCACCTACACATGTTCCCTGATTGCATTTTCTAGAGATTTTTTTTTATAGTAAGCAGGAATGAAAAATGGCTGCCTTGGGCAATGTGGAAACTCAACAGGAGGATTTGCAAGATCTTGTAGGATTATTGGGAAGGGGAGGAAGATGCCAAGAACAATGAAAGGGCCGAGAAAGCAAGCCAAAGAGTCTTTTTGCAGCATTTTAGCATAAACTACAAGTATCAGGAAGGGACAGGGCAGCGATGCAGGCTTCAGTCACATGACCACAGGCTTCAGTCACATGACCACCTATTCCTTCTCTCAGAAGTGCCATGGTGATAAACATTCAGCTTCATCTTTCTAACTGTCAACTAAAAGAGAGACAGGCCAAGAGGTGAAGGAAAGGGGAGGGAGAGAAACTAAGTGACTGAAATAGAAAGGAGGGAAAGAAGGAGAGAGGGAGAAAAGAGGAAAAGAGGGAGAAAGAAAGAGAAAAGAGACAAAGGCAGAAGAGCACAGAGAGAAACCACCCAAATATATACTAAGAGTAAATGATGCTGTAAATACACAATGAAATGTTACACATTTATTAGGACCTATGCTATAGGAACAAAATACTTGATAGCTTGGAAAGCTAGACTCAATATGGCATTAAGTAACAAAGTATCCTACCAAAGAATGAGTGGCCAATGTAAGTCCATTTTAAGAAAAAGTAAATATTAGTTACCTTTCCTGTTGCTGTGACCAAATACCTTGCAGAAGCAACATAAAGCAGGAAAGATTTTGTTTGATTTCTTGTTTTAGGGGGTTTGGCCCCAAATACTTAGACATTGCATCATGGTGATGAGAACCGGTGGCAGAGAAGAGCTCTTCGCCTATCTTAGTTAGGTTTCTATGCTGTGATAAAACACTGTGACCAAAGTCAACCTGGGGAGGAAAGACAGCTTGTAGTTCATCATCCAGGGAAGTCAGAATAGGAATCTGGAGGCAGAAACCTCTGCAGAAGCTATGGAAGCATGCAGCTTCCTGGCTTTCCCCTCCTGGCTAGCTCAGCGTGCTTTGTTATGCCCAGAACCACCAGCCCAGGGATAGCACTACTTATCTACCTCCCCACCCACTCTGTATCCATCACTGATGGATAAAATGCCTACAGGCTTGCCTACAAACACATCTTACAGAGGCATTTTCTCAGTTGAGAGTCCCTCTTTCAAAATGACTTGAGTTTGTGTCAAATTGACACAAAACTAGCCATAGCAAACAGGAACCTGAGAGTAAGTCGGGACTGGTGAGAGACACTATGCTCATCCTGAATGACACTTCCATCTTGACTCTGCCTCCAAGAGTTCAAATAGACTCCCCAGATAGCACCTCCATCTAAGGAACAAGCTCTCAAAACACTTCACATTCCAACAATAATAGCGTATATGTCTAGAGAAAAACGGGTGATAGGATTTTGAGTTATTTTTAGTTTTTTATTTTAGCTAATCTCCATGATTTATTTTTTTAACTAGATGTAAATTGCTTTTGAAAGGATGTGATTTTAAAAATGCAAAGTACTTTACAGGTTTCAAAGCCTTGACCTAAAATGTCTGTGTTCATTATGTGTTACTTGTTTTATTACCTCATTGCACCCATGGAGAAGTTGAGACATAGTGCAGATCTTCCCACACAGAATCCCAAAATAGAATGAAGACTTGAACTCAGGACCTAGTCTCAAAGTCTCAGCTGTCTTCCTATCCACAGGTGTCCTTATCTTCAGGGGAGGCTGAGTCTGATGAACATCACCTTTGACAAAGGAGTAAACATGGCATTGGCGTAAAAATACTCTTGCTGCAGCATATCTCAGTTTCTTAGTTTTGTGAGTTGACTCTATAGTCAGTTGGGCTTGGGCTCTTCCCCTCTCCTGGAGGAGAGGGTAGTTAAAGTGATATTGGAAATTCTGAGTGATGTACTGGAAACTGCTTGATGTTATCTTTCACATGTCATTTTGAAGGCATCTTTATGTCTGAAAGGTCACTGCCCGAGCTAAACAACATTCATTTCCAGGTATTTATAGATGTACATGACAACTCCCAATAGGGGCTTTCATGGCTGAAAACTCAAAGCAAAGGGATATGATAGACAAATATCTCTGCTGAACAATGCGGGCAGGATCCTTATGGAATAAAGCCACAGGTGTGTTTCAACAGCAGACTCAAAATGAATCAAGCTTTCCCAAGATGAAGGATAGGACTCCAACATCTTCAAAGTAGAGTACTCTTCACCATAGCTCAGGGGCTGATCTTTGACTGATCCAACATTAGCAGTGCAATGAAGGGCTAGCTTCTGCTTGCATCTTCCCTTCCTGTGTCCAACTGACTGGAGTTTCTTCACCAGCAAGCACATTAGGGTTAGTGGTCGTGAGGGATGTGCAGAGGCCCAGGATCCTTCTTCTCACAGAGATTTCAGAAAGTGCTTAGAAAGAACAGTCAGGCTTACATAAATGTTCTTCATTTCAGCCGCATCAATTGTTGCCAATGATGATTCAGAATCAGGTGAGCCCTGACTGTCAGAAGTAGCAGGCTAAAGCAACAGTGGGTCTGTCTCCTGTCATCCCGTGTGTCTTCCACAGTGGCCTGTTCTCATGATCAAAGCATTAGACTGTGTAGCTTTTCATACTAAGCAAGGGACCACATGGAAACCCAAGCAAGATGGCTTGCTGACTCTCCCAAGTAAATGTCAGCTAAATCAGAAGAAATCTGTATAAGCAGGGACAATTATGACCTGCTATGTGACTCCTACTGGTTGTTCTTTTTGTGGGTTTTAGATAATGGTAAATACTGAATTCTTTGCTATGCAAGATCTAGTTTTTGATGGCCAGGTAGGGCAGGCATTGGTTTCAGTGTCAGATACTCCTAAGTTCTAATACTAACTCCACATTTACCAGACATAGCTCACCTCAGAATAGTCAGTCAGTCTAGTTCCACTGAGACTCACTGATATCCTTTAGATTATATGCAATGTTAAAATTATTTTCATCATAGAATGGATTCTGTTTGTCAGTTTAATTCTTGTGTATGATATGGGTTTGTCCAGTGGCTACAAGTCACATGGTATTGTCATCGTGGTGGCCGACAGGATGTGTGCCTTTGTATTCTCATGTTTTCACTACTAACTCGTTAAGAGATTTTCCTACCTCAGCATCTCATGCCTGGATCCTCTTTGGGTTGTCTCTGCAGGTACTGACTGTACTGAATTTAGTCAACTGTAGTCATCCAGCAGACACCAAAGACACATCTGATAGAAGCAGAATCTTCATGAACGAAGGAGATATTTCTGACATCAAGCATTCCAAGATGTGAAGATTTCTTAGGCATCACCCAACAATGCTCCAGTATATAAATGGATCTCAGTCTAGGACAGTTAGGGTGTGAACTGTGCCTGTGGTGACTCTGAAAAGTAAAGGAAAAATGTCCCCTCTACTTGTAAAGAAACCAGGAGCTTCATATAAAAGCTTTCATATTTAATTCATAGTCTCTCAATATTAACTTCTCAGGAACTCAATCCTAAAAAAAAAAAAAAAGAAAAGAAAGAAAGAAAAAGAAAAAAAAAAGCAACTAGTCTTTCTTTCATCCTCTTGTTTCTGCCTTTCCAACAACCTATTTTTTTTTCTAGAACAGGACAGCCATAAACCAACTTGCCTCTTAGGCCTGAGAGCCATCTTAGAGTAAAAACAAACTAGGTTCATTTCCATTTATTCTTAAATCTCTGTTTTTCAAGGATTGAGCTATACCCCACCTGTAACTTTAACTACAAATGGTTTTATATGTACAAATGACCTGTTCCAAAAAATGGCAACCATGTTTTTGATTCAAAAGATTCTTATGAACACTTACTGTTATAATCACCTGTTGTTATGGCCCCCTGTTGTTGTGACAATCTGCAACTCTGCCTTTGTTTCAAAAGTTGATTATTGTTATGACTACTTTATTATGACTACCTTGTTTTAACCACCTTGTTACATTCTGCTTCTGTAAACCTATCTATTTGGTTCTCAACCCCCCCCCCTTTGAAAACCCTCTGACCCTAAGCTATAAAAACCTGGTCTTCCCTGTACCTAATGCTGACCTCTTGAACCTTGCCTTGGGGGAGGCAGGCCATGTACATGAATAAAAAAGCTTGCTTTAAATAATTTGGACATGATGAATTTTATCAGTGGTCTTTCTCCTCAAATCTTCAGGATTAACATTTAGAGGCCTCTGTGAAATCAAAACCCCAACCCAAATTCAGAAATGCAGAAACCAGACTCTTCCCTCAGGCCCTCCAGGACTGAAGAACTCCTCCCTGGGGGTAGGCTCCGTGGAGACATTCCAAGATCCCAAGGCACACCTTTAGTTTGTCTGCCTAAGCAGACAGCTGCATCTGAAAATGAAAGCAGCAAGCACCTGTTTATGGAGGCCTCCCTGAGAAGTCACAGATACTTTCTGTGGCAACTGGTTCTGTCAGATCCAGATCTGGCGATATGGAGGGGTGGTCTGATGAGCTCCAATATCCCCCATCCAGGGCAAGAGGTCACAATCACCTGTCTGGTAACTTGGGAAGGTCAAAGCCACCCATTCTTTTCTGACTCACCTTGTGACACTGTGGACACCCTAGTGAGACTAGGAGCCCAGTTAGAGAGGCCTTGCACCTGATAGCCCATTGGTAGGGTTTCATTGCCTAGTTTGCATAATGGAGCCAAAAGACTCCCCAAGACGCTGAAAACCAAGAGACTGGAAAGGCTTAGTGCAAGACATCAGGCAATACAAGAAAATGAGATGGAAATCAGAGAGGTCCGGCCTAACTGAACGGGAAAACCAGACACTTAGGAAGCACCTGGTGGGTCCCTGGTGCCTAGATTATGCAAGGAGGAAGCTGAAAAGAAAGCCTCCTATTTTAAAAACAAAACAAAACAAACTTCTTTGGTCCAACTGATGAATCTCTGAAAAACCTCAATTGTCATTGTCCTCGTTAATTTTGTTCTATATTTTGTCTGTCTTTGTGTGTTCAGACTTGCAACTTAGACAGATGAATTCCATGGGTAAGAAGACTAGTAAGCTGGATAGCCCTTTAGCCCATGCTCTATGTGTTCGTTTTGACTTTGTTATCTTCATCCCTTGTGCGTGTTTCTGTTCCCCTCACTAATCTTCTGCAGTTACAGGCAGACCTGGGAGCCACACCAAGTTCTAGCTGCCACCACTCCGACACTCCTGGGGCAATGTAGGCCACCACCACCCAGCATGCCACCTTGGGCAACTTTGTGCACCACTACATACACCCAGGCTCAAATCTACTGCCACTTGTCCTGGCTACTTTGATAGTGAGGGCTGCAAATTTCTCATCTCTGCACTTTCTGGTTACTGGATTCAGTATACCAGGCAGTTAAACGTCTTTTGGGTATGGATAATGTTGAAATGTTGATTTATGCTGTTCTAATGTAACAAAAAGCTGGCTCTACAGTTGGAAAGTTTCTGTCCTATGTCAGGAGAATCAGCTGATTTTGTGGCACAAAAATAAGGGGGAGCAAGACAGAGCAACTAAAAAATAAAATTAAACTATTGGTTTCATTTAACTGCCTAAAACTTTTGCTAAGATAGAAACCTTATCTCAAGATCTGTAAGATTATTATACAAACTTTCTGTACCTCAAGATTTATAAGTTTATTGAATATGATTTCAAAAACTGTAGAATATGTCACAAAAGTTTACTTAAAACATAAAACAGGGCTAAGAAAGCCACATAGGTAATTGTGGTTTGATAGGAATGACCCCCATATATTCATGTGTTTGAATGCTTGGTCTATTAGGAGGTGTGGCATTGTTGGAGTAGGTATGGCCTTGTTGGAAGAAATATGTCACTACAGGAGTAGGCTTTGAAGTCTCATATGTTCAAGCTATGCCCAGTGTGACACACAGTTTTCTGTTGCCTGCAAATCAAGATATAGAACTCTCAGCTCCTTCTCCAGCATAATTTCTGCCTGCATGCTGCCATGCTTCTCACCATGATGATAATGGACTAAACCTCTGAACCTCTGAGCTATCCCCAATTAAATGTTTTCTTTTATAAGAGTTACCATGGTCATGGTGTCTCTTCACAGCAATAGATAACCTAACTGAGACAATAATCTTACCATTCAGGCTGCCAAACTCAGCACACAGACAGCACCACCAACCAAAATGAAAACAAAGACCTAATCCATCAAAGTCCATAGTTCTGGGAAAGTCTCCAAAATGTACCTGCCTTGCTCTTTAGCTCAGACAGTTTTGACTATCTGTTCTTGTTACCTAAAATATGTTAAACCAAGATAAAGATTTTATGTTTAAAAACTCATCCTGAGAAAGGCTCAAGAGTACATCGGAATCCCAAACTCCCAACGTAGTGGCTGCTCAACTAAAGTTAGGCCTAAACTACGAACAGCAAACACTAAACACCAGAAACTGGGATATACCTACCTTATGATGCAGCAACACAATGGCATAAGCAGTGTGGAAAAGAGTCTTTAAAATGTATCTCCTTACCTCAGATCTACTCAAGCTTACAGAGACTCACTTAAGAATATACATCTAGTCTCCTTATCTTTGCCAACTTTGAAAGCGTTAGCTATTTTGATAAACTGAGTCATATAAGAAGCAGTAATAATCTGCAGTGGTGCACTATGAAAGGACCAGGAAAGTAAAGTTGCCAGTCTCCCTACAGGCTGTATTTATGATCTAAAGTTTTATTTGATAAGGTTTATTTAGGCTCCTGTATATGTTTCCAAGACTAACCCTAAAACAAGTAACTAAAGACAAGTAAAGGTTATTTAAAATCAAGTATGCTTAATAGATGGCCCTCATAACTTTTCAGAGATGTGAATATGGCATTTAAAATGTTCAATGGTAAAGGCTTCCCATGATAGGGAAGGCAACCTTCTAGAAACAACCCTAAGATCTCCAAAGGAGATAACGGGGCACAGACAATTCCATTTGGTATTATGGTAACACTACATAGTATTTATGATAACACTAACCAAAGGAGAAACTGGCTCTGCCACCAAGGCTCTGCCCACACTGTGGACACTGTTAGGTTAACTGCCCTGCTCTGCCTCATCACAGTGGGTCAGTTTTCCCAAGCTCCTCCTCCACAGGAAAACTTCTCAGATCATCTGGATCTGGCAGTCAGAGGTCTATGCTCCCCTTAGTAGCAACTGAAGATGTAATGCTATCTTATGTAACTGCTGAAAACCAACTACTAACTAAACCCAATAAGCTACTGAGACCACAGGAGCCCAGGGCAACCACCCAGGTAGCAGTAAGTCTCTGTCATTTTAGTTGATACATAGGCCATGTGGATTATACTTCCTGCTATAATTTATCCTTCCCAGATCGCTGATGCTGTTGACAGCTTACTGTAGCTTTACCAGTTTAGCAGCAGCTGCCTGGTCAATGCACTTCACATATAAAAATCAGGCCTCTTTTACTTTTCTAGAGCTATTAGGTCACCTGATGAAAAAAGCAAACTCACAGAGAGGATTCATATTAGAGGATAAACAGGGATCAGATGTAACTTTTACTATTTAAAGAACTTGCTTTACAAATACTACTCTTAGTAATCAAACACTTATGTATGTCTAATTATAAATAATTGGATTAAAAATAAAGGTTTATATAAATTATAAAGCTCTAAAAATAATTTAAATGATAAACATCAGGGAATATAAAAATATAAATAAATTATAAGGATCTAAAAATGACTTAAGGTATAAATACAAGCTATTTTATGCTACTATTATACTGAGATTTCAAAGGTACAATGTCTTCAAATTAATCAATGAAGTTCAGATAAGCTGATAAAGTACAAAGTGCTATTATCAGTAACAAGCTCAAGATTTTAAATTTACTTTGGTTGTTTTTTAGGTG
>JAQHUG010000009.1:10025859-10093854 GCA_028555095.1 Dicrostonyx torquatus
CACACACACACACACCACACACACTGTGCACGTACATAACAATAAACAAAGAATGAAAGTCAACAATAGTGAAGTAATATTTGTTTTGAGAACATGTTATATTAAAACTCACTAATTGCTCCTTTTATTGCTTCTATTTTATTATTATTTCTTCTATCATAAGGAGATAATTGTTGAATCTTCCAATGAGAATAAAATAAGATCACAAGTCCAGAATCATGCAGCACATTTGGGCAATATAATCAGATAAGCAATTGCCTGTAACTTCCCCCAAGAGCTTATCCTTCAAGCAAAGCCTCAGGGTAATGTCTGAACACATGCTTAGGAATGACATTTGAAGTCAAGTAGAAGGATTGGCAAATATTAAAGAAAGACTGATCCATCTAAGAGTTTTCTCACAACCATGCTTTGTTAATCCATAGAGGACTTCAACAATAGGAGAAATTAATTGCAGAACAAAATGTCTTGACCACGAAGTTTACATAATTAGTTTCACTTCTGAGCTAGCTTAAAAATCAAAACTAGAGATGTCAAGCTGGCATGTATACAATCTCATAAAAAAGTTCTGCTGAAATCACTTATCTTTAAGCACCATAGAAGTATAATAATGATGATGATGATAGCAATAATAACACATTATAATGTGTAAGTCCATGAGAAAAGAGAGCAGCTCTATTATGAGATCTGAATGGTTATGATGGAGAATTTAACCACGGTTGGTAACCGATTGAGCTTCAGTGGCTGAGGAATAGTCAATGAGCAATTATCCACTACCTTTAATGAAGACAGACGTGATTCTTTGACTGTGATACTCTTATTGAAGGCAGGGAGCAAGGGGTGAACTGGTGAACTACAGCATCTTAGTAGCTTTCTGTACCAAAATTGATGCTCCTGAAGAACCTTCTTACCACACATTCGGTGGTCACTACGTCTACTCGGGCTGTGGGAGTGAATAGCTTTTCCAAATGAAGCTAAAATGTGTGGGGCTACATTTTTCAACTATGTGTTCTTATCTTTGTTCTGTTTGTCATGAGTGCACTATATCCAAAATATAGATGAATGTGTTTGCATGTTTCCACAATATCACAATTTATTCAATAGCAGAAAATTCAGTTTTGTTGGCTGTAATGTGCCAAGTAGTCCTGATTTCCCTCCATAACTTGTTGAGGCAAACATAGGTTAACTCTATGTTTCATTCTAATGTTAACTCCTAATATTAACTTTCAGATCACATTGGACACATTACTGTGTGTGTATGTGTATGTATGTATGTATGTATGTATGTATGTATGTATGTCTGTATGTATGTAGAGGAGAGGGTGTGGGGGGGTGCTGTTACAGAATGGTCACCGTGAGTGTAAGGGGCCAAAGCAGAGAGTTTGAAGAGGTATGTGTAAGCAGAAAGCTGACAAGGAAGCAGAGGAAATCTTTGTGGAAATTAATGACCCTGCTGGGGTCTGCTAGGTCCACAGCGTCAAGATGCTGGCTCAAAGTTGAGCAGAGCGCTTAGGGTCTAGGTAAGCTAAAGAAATGAGATAAAGATCTTGGAGGCCACCAAAGCAAAAAGAAGGCCATCTCTAGACTAATGGGAAGATGAACAAACAGTAGGTTCCGGCTGACAGACAGACAACAATTCAGGTAGACAGCATCGTCAGTGGGAACTGAGCCAAGCTAAAATCCCAGATGAGAGGAACCCTGCAGGTGTCCAGGCAAGGAAGCGAACCTGAAGAGATGAAAATGGAAACTCAGTTCAGACTGACTTCATCAGCCTGGATCAAGACTTCAGGTAGTCTGATGCCTGACAGCTCACTGTCAGCATACTTCAAACACAGCACAATCTGGGGGAGAGTTTCCTGGGTGGAATACAGTCCCCACTGCACAGAGCAGTGTAATGACACGGAAGTTCACTTGGGGACAGAATTTTGCTGTATTATGTACGTACCCCATAGCAGCCCGACTGGCCTTTCCAGTCTTCACGGCCAGATACCCTGGAAATATGCTTTACTAGGAACCCGAGTTTGATTGTAGTTAGGGGAGGAGACCCCTATTCCATTTCCAGAAGTGACTGTAGTGTAGGTGGGGATCTAAGGGGGCCAGGTGCATTGTTCAAAGAGGGTGTGTGAGCATGGAATGTGCAGATAAAAGGGCTGTCTGCTGGGGACACTTTATAAAAGTAGGGTGTGTGTGGTGCCAATCAAGTAGAGTCTCAGTCACTCAGCCACTTCCCATGGCTGCCTACCTCACTGTTGTCCACTCCCCTTTCAAACACTGCAAAGCACCCTTCATGGTCTAACTTCATATTTCCTAAGGTGTAAAATGAGCTTGTGCTGAGCACCTTACCAATGCCTCCAGGGGAGGGAAGTGTTTAGGACTCAGACCACGGGTATGTTCGGTACTCATCTGTGAAAATGTCTTCTATGAGAACACACAGTCACATATCAGAAGCTGACACCCTAGTAGCTGGATGTGTTTTCCCAGACCAGCATTTTGGAAAGAGGAGAGGGACAGGCAGGGAGAGCCTGGAATTCTAAGAGTGCAGCCACCAGGGAAGCACTTGAATGCCCCAGCTGGTGTGGGGAAGCTTTTCCTCCCAGATAGTGTCCTGGCCTTTGGCCTGCGGTAACGGCAAGCAGAAAGCTTTTCACCACAGTGCTTTGATTTGAGCTGCTGTTCTTTTGACTGTGCTTGAGGAGACATGAAGACTGCACACCCAATGAAAGCTTACATTGCACGATACAAGAGAAGACAGGAAGCCCGTGGGAAGAAAGTTGTTAAACTGAGACAAAATGATGAGATTTACCCTACTTTAGCGATGACAGTCTTCCTACCTTTTTACATCTTAGATCCAAAGGTTACACAGAGTCTGCGTAACTTAGGTCCAAGGCTAAGGCCATGGCTTGCTAACCAGCCAGCCAATCTGAACAGCATGGGTGAAAATGCAGAATCATCTGTGTCATTTCTTCCTTTTGCCACGCACAAGACCCTAGAAGACATGTGGCTTAACAAGAAGGTTGTGAAGAGGCTCTCTTTTCATGGATAGGCTTGTCAGCAAAGTCTCCACCCCAACATGGAAACAGTCTAATGTGTGAACGCATAGTAAACCTTACCCCTAAACCTTTTCACGGACATTTTGAAAAAAAAAAATGAAATTTTCTGCTGTCTTTTGGATCACAAACCAAAATATGTTTAGAAAGCCCGTGGGCTGGGAGTTGATGTCCATGTGCACGTTTATACAAGGTCGGCTGTGGCTCAGAGAAAACCCAGAGTGAGCTGCAAAAAGCCATGCTTTGAGTGACGGGACCTGCAAAACAGGGGCTCACATATTAAAATGTGCAAATACGAAAATGTGAAAAATCCTAAAACATGTGGGCACATATGTGACTTCAACCACAACATTTACAAGAGTGAATAATGGCTTCTAAAAGAGAACTTCCCTATGCACTAGAATAGAATTAAGAGCTGGGTATATGAAACCTTTTACTCAAGGCCAGAGTTTGCGCTGTTTTCTCTACCATGCTTGCTAAACAGGAGCTGCTGATATGAATTTTGTCTAATTCACAAACAATTACAGTAAGGCACAAAAGTATTGATCACCCTGCTCAATTTCTCAAACACACTTAAAACTCCTGACTTCTCCCTTTTTTATTTTTTGAAATAACCTTGAAGCATGGTCAACCTCCCCACCCCCACTGCCCCCAAGGAGGCTCTGCCATCTAATCCTTGTACCTTGCTGACCACAGAACAGTTTCCGTCAAGAGAGATTTATGTTTTGCCCTTGGGAGAAATACTAGAAAATATGAAACCAGACCCCAGCTCACAAGCATAGAACTCGTGATTCTGACAGACAGTGCCTTCCCAGAGCACATGGCTTCATACGCCAGGGGTCCCTCTGCTCAAATTTCATATCCAGATGTTATTGTACCCAGGTATATTGAAATGGAAAGTTCATTTTTCTTGAGGTTGAATTCCACTGAACACTTTCTATTGAGCAAAAGTAATGGTTTTCTGTTTCTTTGAATGTGTCTTTGGGGACTGTGTTTGAAACATTGGGGTTTTTATCTTTTTAAATACACTCATAATCCTCCAGACGTTTGTTGTTGTAGTTTTAATTTAGATAGTAATTTTCCATATTCAAGCTTCATATGCTCTTCCTGCAGTAGACAGCATTTCAAGTCTCAAGTCCTTATATTTTTATCAGTTAGTAGCAGGAATTAAACCTGTGACTTGGTATACAGCAAGAAAATATACCCTGTTTATAAAATTTATATTTCTGCAGTATCTTTGTAGATATCTAGGAATATGTATATATGTATATATGTGGGGGGAAGAATCTGTATGTGTGTCCATGCACATGCACGTGTGTGTGTGTGTGTGTGTTTGTGTCTGTGTGCATGAGTTTGGAGGTGAGAGATCAACCTTGAACATCATTCCTCGGGTGCCATCTACTTTTTTTTTTTCATGAATTCCAGTCTCTGACTGACTTGGAGTTTGCAAATTATGGCAGGCTGACTGGCCAGGGACCCCCAGGCATCTATGTCCTCTACTTCTTCACGTCTGACTTTTTTTTTTTTATGAATCCTAGGGATTGAACTCAGGTCCTCATTCTTACAGAGCAAGTACTTTACTGACTGAGCTCTCTCCCCAGCCCATTTTTGCAGTGTTCTTAATGACCTTTCCCCAAAGACTCTTTCTTAGAGAGTTCAGCTGTTTTGTCAGTCAAATTGATGATGGCACATTTTACTTTGCTCTGCTGAAAATACTCCATGATTTTCTAAATAGCTATGTTTTATGAGTGAGCAACTTTATATAGTAAAGTTCTAATGTCTATTTAAAGAATACTGCAACAGTATCACCAAACTTTTCATAGCAATAATAAACACAGTAGCATATTATGCATGTCTTAGCTTCACACAGTATGGAAACGCAGAGCCATAGATATATGTACAGAAGTAACTCAGAGTTGATTAGGACACCATACTGCTGTACTAGGAACAAAACTGAAAACAAACCCATAATTTTTTACTTTACCTTGTTTATCAGACTTTATACTATGTATATAACCCCATATGAAGATGCATTCATTAGCTAAACAAGATATAATGGACTAGATTCAGGGTTGCTTGGTAACCAACGGGTATCACAATCATATATAGCTTCAGTTGTAGGTTTTCTGAGCACTAGTCTCTCTTTTGTGTCTGTCCCTCTGAAAATCCCATTAGTATCTACATAGCATGGCCCCCATTCAGAATAAGTAGATTAGTGGTGCCTTTCAAAATGGATTAGTGTTTTCTATGCATTTAATTAAAGTAGGCCTCATTCTATCATTCTTACAAGGAAAATGGTGTGGGGGAGATACTCCTCTTGTGCACACTGTCTGCAGATGTGTCTCCCAGTTGAGTCCTTACGATGATCCTAGTGCCTCCAGCTGTCAGCATTTCTGGAATAATGTATAAATGAAGTATTTTTGTCCCTGTAGGACAAAGGAGTCATTTCTGAGTGGGTGGGAAGAGTCACACCCCTGAAATGTCATACCGCTCATACTTTCTTATAAGATTCCAAGTGCTCTCGCCATTTTGTTAAATGCTAAAAATACCAACATGGTTCTCAAGTTGGTAATCTTAAGTCCAGCCAGGAGCTGGCTCATTGCTGTACTCAGCTCATTAAGCACATTCTCATTTGAAAGTCTCATCGTGGGACCTGTGAGCTGCATAAACATCAAAGGAGATCATTTCGTACATGGCCTGACTAAATGCTCTTGTCTATCGCCGGGGTTGCCATTTTATGCGGCTGGCCTCACCCCAGGAAGGATGTTAGCCTCGAGGCATCTCACATCTCTAAATGCATTTGCCTGATGCTTTTCATAAGGAACATAACAAATGACCACAGAGCTCCTACCTCAGAGTTCTGCAGATATGACTACCCGTTAGAACCATCTGGGAAACAATTATGAAGTTGTATGCTTCGAAGTGCTTCTCTGAAATTCTAATTTCATCAGAATGCAACCCAGGTATAATGCTTTTATGAAGTGTCCAAGGTAATTCAGGGGTCAAAGTAGAGCTAAGGTGGAAAACCATTGCTCTGTCTAGTTTCTCTTTGCCTCTGTCTCTCTCTCTCTCTTTTCTCTCTCTCTCTGGCTACTGCTGGCATAGTGAACATTTTTAATTATAAGAAAATGGTTTTTATTTTGTTCTTTTTTTCAAATTAATTCCTCTACAGATGAAAGGGAAAACTCATCTCTTGGTTTTCAAAATCCTGATGGGCAATGCACAGCCGTAAAAAGCCAAGAGGTGGGATGCTTGAGGTTTGAATGAGCGTTTCCTAATGTGGCTCGTGTACCTGAAAACCTGGTCTCTAGCTGGCAGCACGTTAGGAGGGTGTAGCCTTGCTGGTGGGCTCTGAGGGTTTATAGCCTTGCTTCACTTCATGCTCTTACTCTTGGCTTCCCATGCGCAGATGAAAATGTAACTGCCAGCTTTCTGATCATGGTGCCGTGTCCCCCCCCCACCCCCGTCATGAAGGACTCTAGCCCTCTGGAATGGGAAGTCAAAATAGACTCTTTCTTTCTTGAGCTGTGTTGGGTCATGGCATTTGGTCACGGCAGCAGAAAAGTCACTGATGCAAGTAGTGTTTAGCATCCTCTCATTACTGGAGGTTCAAGAGCCCAGTGGTCCATCAAGATCACACATGGGGAAATGAGAAAGAATAGTGAAGAATGTTCTTGCACTAAGGGGCAGGAGAACAGACTCTAGGTGGTATTTGGGCTGGTAAAGTGAGAAATAATCTCCTAATGGAATATATCTGGCTAGAGAGTTAGAGACAGGGTGTTCCCTGAGGCCCACATCTACTGCAGCAAGCAAGTAACTAATACACTCTCCCAAAAGCCGTATCTAATTGGTTTCCATGATTGTTGCAGAGTCAACAAAACCCACAGTATTCCTATCAGCTTCCACTGCCCTGAGACATCATCAAGCAGAGTCTGAATTTCTCTCCATTGTTTCCTTCTATGATACATACACAGAAGGTCAACTCTAAAGGTTGGAATTGACTGTTATTTGAAGCTTCCACAGTGATAGTCAAACATTTAGCATTGGCAATGCCTTTCCTTTGTTGACATCTAAGAAAGCACAAGGATAACAGGCACAAGACTCCACTGAAACAGTTAGCAATACTTAGTTTGATGCTTGTTTGCAATTCAAAGTCTACCATAAATTCCATATTCAGCCAAGCATCTTTCTGAAAGAAATGCAAAACCGCCTACCTCCACCTGCACAGTCTCACATTTGGAGGGAGAAGGCTTGAGTGTCTCGCATGAGGTTTTACAAGTACATGTTTTACATGGCCTGAAGAGAGAAGCTGCTTTAGTTGTGGGACACCTCCTGCACATGCCTAGACTTTTTGTATCTTATCCATGAGAGCACCTGACACAACACAGGGGCAATGCAAAATGATTCAACACAAATTGTTGAGGCTACCTGGCATAAAGTTTACTTTCATTCCAGCATTTACACACAATAGCAATACATGGCAGTTAGCAAATTAATTATATAGCTCATGTGACATTTTCCAGTGAGTCATGTCCCATAAATCTATGAATGTCAGGTTTATTTATAATAAGCTATTGATTTCAATTAAGTATCTCCTGCTAAAAGTAACTCGTGGATGATGGCTTTTCTTTATCTTTCTGCTGATAAGTACCACTTAGATGTTTCTTAGGCAGTCTAGTTATTAGTAATTTGTCTTTACTAATTTGCTTATCCATTTTTCTTTTCCAGATGTTCCACGTAATCTCCAAAAATAAATGGAAGACTCACTGTGGCCAACATTTTGCTTTCCGGTGTTGTGGTTCATGCCTATAACCCCAGTATTGAGAAGGCTAAGGCAGCCTATGCTACATAATGAAACCCTGTGTCAAAAGAAAACTGCAAGCAAGCAAGAAAATTAGATCACAAATATGCTACTTTCTCTTGCTGTGATAAAACGCCATGCTCAAAAGTGACTTAAGGAAGAAAGATTTATTTTCGCTCACAGTCCTAGAGGGATGGATTCCTCGTGGCAAGAAAGGCAGGGCATGGCGGCAGGAGCAGGAAGCTGGCTCATCACATTTTCATCCCACGCAGGAAGCAGAAAGGGAGAAAGAGCACAGGAAACAGGATGAGCCCATACACCCTTAAAACTCACCCGGAGCAAGGGTTCAAATACATGAGCCTAGAAGGAAGGGCTCTCATTCAAACAGCTGTGGCCACTTTGAACCGCAAACTGAGGGCACCGGGAGGGGAGCCCATGCAGGAAGGAGTGTCTTTGAAGTTTCCTTATTTTTCAAAGAAGCCAACTGCTTCCCATCTCATTACCAAAGAAGAGACTGAACTCAAATTCCTCACCTCCAGCCCAGTAGAACCTGGTCCCAGGCTAGTGTTTGTTCTTCAAGCCATTTATCTCCCCCCCCCCAAAGACATCCCTTACCTGTCTTCTAAAAGTGTCTACGTCTCCATTTCACCTCCCTTGTGAGGAAAGCGTTGAAGCTTCGATCATCTGGTCTGGCTTTGATGTTTGGATTTTGTGAGGCTCCCACACACGTGTGATGGTGATGGATGTGTGTCTTTTCTTCTGATACCCTGCCATCTGTCAGTTGACTCCAGCATACTCAACCTTTAAACCTTCCTGACGTCACTGCTGGTAAGTTCTTTCCATGTTTCCAAGCCCACTGCCATCTTACCCTCACTGCCTACACAGTCAGGGCGAGTTTCTTCACTGAGTAAAGCAAGAAGAAATCAAAGGAATTATGTGAGTACTCCAGGTCCTTGAACATCAGTTAGTTCAGCCCTTAGGCACTATATTCTTCATTATGCTTCCACTTGTGGGTCATGATTTTTTCTTAAAAATAAGGTATAGGTCACTCTTAAAACACACAATACACTCATACTATTTCAAAGACATTGTTTTAGACATCATCACTGAACAATCCATTATGTACCACTACACCCACCATGAGCAACAAACTCTGGAGATGTTGGTAACACAGGGACAGGTGGATTTCTTTCAAGCTACCACACTCCGGGAGAATGGTGGCCTTTGAGGTGGAAACAGTCTCTGCTCCTTCATGCAACCACATGCTCCATTATGCTATGTATCTGCCTCATGCCATATTCATCTTTGAACTTCTAGTTCCCGGGACAATACAACCTATACATAGGAGGTATACATTAAAAACTTTGTTTAATTAAATCATCTACACTTGGAAACGCATAATAAAATTCTGAAGGAAGAGCTTCAGAAATAATTATCTTTGCATCACACATGAGAAGAGTCAAAGCCTTTTCCAAGATTACAGTTGGTAAGTATCTAAATCAGAGCTTGTGCCCAGATCTCAGCAAACTCAGAGAAGAGTTCTTCCCCTCCACTTGGAGGTAAGCAAGCACCGTTGATATGCTTTCTTGTCACTTTTCACAGTGACAAGGTCAGGACTGCGACTCAATAATGTCTTCGTTGTTTGTACAACCTTTGCCTCCAATAATCCTCAGCTCAATTCTTGTTATTCAAAATGTAGGCAGTGAAAATGTTTAGGAATCTTATGGGCAACTAGGCTGTAGGATGAGGAGTGAAAGACAGGCGCTTTAAGCAAAGGTCTCTGCCACTACACAGCAGGGTGCCCTGGACAATTTTCCCCTTAACCTGCTAAGCCTCTGTTTCCTCAGCTGTAAAGGAAAGGGGTAGAAGGATTTTTCACTATAGCCCCTTCAAGTTTGGAAAGTTCCTGATGATTCCCCCCTCTAGCTATTTTAGTCCCTAAACCATACACCTGTTTAGGTGGGTAACAAGGCATTCAGATTACATTTTACATATTCTTGATTTGGTAGTTTAATTTTACTGCTTGTAAAATATGCAGACAGAATGTATGCAAACTCACCACCTTCAGCCACCTTCTGTTTGAACTCAGACAAGTGACAAAGCTTATCTTCAACCAGAGTGTGACCACTCCAGATCACTTCTGCCTTCCAGCTCTGTCTTCTTCAACCCAGAAGCTGGGGAAGCAGAAGACACACACAGTGACTATACTTCACTTCAAGGAAAGCCTGGATAACCTGGGGCCCTCAGGCAAAAGAAAACCTACTGAAGATAGTGACCATCTCTCAAAGCTTTATGAGGACAAGAACAGAAAAAAGCAAGAAAGAAGGACACAAAACAAAAAAAAAAAAAAGAAACAAATTGAGTCCATGAATTGCTTGGTTGGTACTGGGCCCATGAACTATGTTGTTCCCTGAGGGCCCTGGCTCTGTGAACCACGCTTCATTCACATTGGGAAGGCTAGAAAAATTACTCTCGGAGTGGGCGTAGCCTTGTATGACTCCAGGAAAGTCAGGTAACAGACTTCCATCTAATGAAAGAAAATCGAGGCAGCAGTATGGTAGGACATTGGGCAAACCACAGAGGGCTTTCCCCGTACCCAAAGTCTCCACTGGTCCAGGTACACTCAAAGACATCTGCTGGCCAGATCAGCCTTGCACAGCCATGTAAATGGCGGCTAGTAGGCAGGGGAACTGCAGCTCACGGTGTGTGCTGGCCACACGGTGCTGCGTTTTTCATCAGCAGAGCCCATGATCAGTGTTGTCAAGGCTTATTTTATTCTTGTCCCTGTTCCTAGCAGCCCAGTGGAGTCAGCATTTCTAAATCCCGGAAGCACTCTGTCATGAAGCAGTCCAGGCTCTCTGTAACTGATGGGTTGATGCAAACACAGTGGGTATTTTTTCAGGACCTTTTACCACTGGATCAAGCACAGTTAGGAGGAGAAATGCAGAAAGCTTTCAGGGCTTCTTGCCCGGCTCACTTGTTTTGATGCAGGAGGAAATTCTCCTGAGAATGCCATCAGTTAAAACTGTGACTGTCTCCATCCCATAGCTAGCAAAGTTCCATCCTCATGGGAAGAGCAGAAGACAATAGCCCTAGCTCAGCATCATCAGTCAACTAGGACTCATCCGGGTTCACACCCTCATCACCCAAGAGCACTGAGCCTTATAATACGTCCTCTACTGGATTAATTTCCCAAAATTTTGAAAGCCCAAAGATGAATGCAGTTGAGTGATTTATATTTGTAAGAAAAGTGTTTAGTTAAAAAGCTGCATTCAGATAATGAAAGTGATAAAAAAATCTCACTACAATAAACAAAAGCCAGCATAATCTTATATATAACCATGATTGTACCTTAAAATCCTCAGCATTCCATAGTCTTCTTACAGGTCACTGTAGTCTATCCACCTAGAGCAGTGGCTTTCAACCTTCCTAATGCTGCGACCTTTAAAACAGTTCCTCATGTTATGCTGACCCCTGAACACCATAAAATTACTTTGTTCCAATTCATAACTGTAATTTTGCTATGTTGTGAATTGTAATATTAACACTGGATATGCATGGTGTCTGATGTAACTCCCAAAGGGGTCACGACCCAAGGGCTGAGAACCGCTAACTTAGAGGAACCACGTTCAAGTTCTTCGTTTGGAATACATACAACAGTACTTCTGTTTATTATTTGCACTTATAAGCATCAGGGTAGAGGAAAGAGCTCTCAGTGTCCTTCTAAAGCCAGTGTTCTTTGTCCCAACTGCACAGTTAAAGCTCAAAGAATATAAGACTAGAAGAAAAAGCCAATTGACCTCATACAGAGAATAAAGCTGAATGGCCCTTAATTCAACAGAGCCCAACCTTGACAAGCAATTCCTGCCTAAATAAGAACAACTTGTCTGCAGTTCTAAAGGTTACAGAATCCCAGGAGAATATAGAATTTCACAGCCCTAGATCTTTCTTTTGCACTTTGATCATTAAATGATGTGAGCAGGAGGCATCATTTCTGTGAGACAGTGGAGTCCTCACACACATACCTTGTCTTCACCTCCTCCTGATCACAGGCATGGAATTGCATAGTGTGAGCATAGTTTCCCGGGCTTTGCAGATACACTGAACTATACCACTATACTAGCTGTAGTTTATGTAATTTCCCCCAACTGGTCCTTTCCTCCTTCCTAACACAAGCAGAAACTATTTGCAATTAAGCAATTCATTAAAACTTAAGTGCCATCATTGAATACCTACTGTGCACCAAGCCTTGCAGCGGGTCCTTTGTATGCATAATTTCATTAAAAAGTCACAGAGATTCGATAATTTAGGGATAATTAGAATGAGAGGGGTTAAGTAATGTGTCTGGAGCTTCAGATAGAATTTGTATGCCAGGATTTCTGAGTCTTTCTGAATGTAAAGCACCCAGAAAGCACTGGCCATATTGGTGCTTTGTCTATGTCCTCTTCCAAATGCAGGCAATGGGTCTAAAGCTGGCTCCTGAACTTTATTATACAGCCCCTGACAGCTGTGTTTCAGGCAGGTAACACTGTTGGATCATGAGAATGATTTGCCCAGAGGAAATAGACATAGAGCAATTTCTCTTCCCTGTGAGAGTTCTTGTGTGTCCATCCCATGTCATGGAAGATACTTTGAGCAGAGAGGATGCTCTCTATAAGGAATGTATTCTTTGAAATAAACAAAACTTCAAATCCATTTCCATTGGATTCTGATGTCAGTGTACACAAATCAACAGTACCCTTCCGAGTGCCGCTGCTAAACGATTGTGATTTCAGCCAGTTCTTATCTCTGCAAGCAAAAAACTCCTGAACAAACGTGGCAGGGAGCATGAGCTTGCTTTCAAGTTTCTCTGTTTGGTCCCTCCTTCCTCTGAAAAGGGCTGTGTGACTGACAGGAAGCGCGTGAGGGATACAAAGCACTCCCAGTAAGAACTGGAAACTAAGATGGAAGGGATGTGGGGATGTAGGAAGCCGAGCTGGTGTGTGATTTCAACTCAAAAGTTTCCCAGAGTGCGGTTGCAGCCCAGCTCAGCCCAGCTTCAGGGACTGTGGACTGTTTGTGTAATGTTTGTGCAATGGTTGTGCAATGTCTGCCTCACCCAGGAGCTGCCCTTTTGTATTTTTATCTGACAGATCTTGGTCAAGGGTTATGGGAACAGAGGGAAGACATGAACTCTGAGCTACTTCTGGTTCTGTGAAGCAAGTCCTGCTGGGTAGCCAAGGGACAATCAGTATCAGGCATACAGCCACAGGTAGTTGTCAATGGATGTGGGAGCTCATGCCAAACCTCAAGGTATTTGAAAATGGGAGAATGGGTACCTAAAGGGGTTAGGTTGCCCCAACAGCAACACCTCTCTTGGGCTGCTGATGTCATTTATGCAAATCTACAACGCCTGCCATAAGGTCTAGTACTTGATCACTCATACCAGGTGGATGTCCTGCTGACTCCTTGGTGAGGCCCACAGGCACAACTTGCCAGCCAGGTTGGTCTCTTCACTCTATTTGCTTTTTCTGCCTGTTAGAGTGATTATTGCTTGTCATAGGCAGACAATACCCTTTGGGGGCATTGTAACCCATATGGTTTGAAGCCCCTCAGAAAAACAACAAAACACTTTTTCGGAGGCATCTCCTCTATCAGGGTCAGAAGTATGATGCTTCCTGGGCTTACTGCTATTGGCCTCTAATATTGGTTCCTTGGGAAATGGAGGCAGGAGGAGTGTCAAGTCAAGCCCTGCTCTGAGCTACAGAGTAGGTTCACACCAGCCTGGGGAACTAGCAATCCCTAGTCTCAAAAGGAACACTAAACGATAGAGCTGGGCGCTTGGGAGAGCACTTGCCTAGTATGTGTGAGGCTCTGGTTCAAGCTACCTTCTACATAAAATAAAGAAATAAATAAACAAACACATAATAAAAATGAAAAGGGAGTCTGTATTTGCTGTGGGGTCTCCATAAGAAGGTTAGTAGCAGAGAACCCAGGCCTCAGAGCTGCCCGCTCACTCAGTGATGCCATTGGGCCTCCAGAGAACTCAGCAGTCCCTAAAAGTTGCTTCTTGCTAAACAAATGTTTGACCTTTTCATGTTTTGCTTATTCATGCTCCTTCCCCAAGGCCAGGAGGTTCATTGAAATGACCCACCCTGGGTCCATAACAACGTCTATTTTCTTTATATCTGGAATTTTATTCTGTAGCACTCAGGTGACAGTTTCCTCCTTGGGGATCCAAAGACCCCCACAGGAGCAATGGGACCTGAGTCTAGTTTAAGTAACCTTTCTTCACAGCCAGAATCTTCCCTGTGACCGGCAGCCCCCTTGGCCACATTACTGCAGGGCTCCATTTTCTGGGCTGCTGTCATCCCAGAATTAATCTGAAAGAGGTCTCTTTGACAACAGTGGCAGCAAATATCCAATTCAATTTGCTTTCACCCAAGATTTCCCAGGAGTCATGCCGAATGAGATAATCAATGATGATTATGAGACTTGGCCTGCCTCACCGAGCCAGCGTGTTAAAAGGGGAGAGAATTTCTGCTCCAGTGCTTGCTTGCTCGAGTCAGGTGCTAATTCAGGCAGATCCATTACCTTTCTCGGCGGCTCTAAACCATATGCGCCGCGATAATCACGCTGGGTAGGTAAGGCGATCAGTCCTCCCACCTAAGCATAGAGAATTCATTCTCTTTGCTTCTCTTCACATTCCACAACAACAACAAAGATGTTCTGAGCATCTGGCGCAGAAGTGAGTAGGCTGCTCGAACCAAAGATTTAATTTAGCTGGGCTAAACTTTCCTTGTCTCAGCTGGAGAGACTAGTGGATGGCTTAGCCACTAATCCAATCAAAAGAAAGCATTAAATTACTTGTTGATGCCATCTTAACCCTGAGAAGACTGTTTTCAGCTTGGCCGATCATTCTGAAAGACCTTGGCAGCCAGCGAAAGAAAGCAGAGCAAATGGCTGAGGAGCCAAAGACGTCTTCCAGACGACCCACGCCCCTCTCTTTCTCGCCTTTTCTGGTTTTATTCAGAACAGCTGTCCAGGGGAGCCCCTTGACTATGTTCATTTGTACAGAGGCAGTAGCTGAAAAGGCGGATGGGATGGCATGCAGTCACCTAGTTCTGTGTAACAAATTACCTGCCTCCCCCCAGATTGAGCAGCTGGAGAGAGCAAGCGTATGTAATCTCAGGGGGCCTGAGGGTCAGGGAACCAGAAGTGTCTTAACCATGGGGTGTTGCCTAGCTCTTTCGCAAGGCTGTGATCAGATCATCAGGCAAGCCTGCCACCAACCATCTCTAGTTATTACCAGTAATTAGTTACTGGTACTTTACCTGAAAAACAGGACTCCTTGATTGGCCCCACAAGCTAACTAAGGGCAAGACAGAAGCCCGGCATCTCTGCTTTTGTTTTGTATCTGTCTGCTTTTGTGCATTTTTCTTTTCCTTTTCTTTCAGTTTTTCGTTTAGATGGCTCTCACTCGATAACCCTGACAGGCCTGTGAACTTGAAGTCATCCCTCTCCCTCAAGTTCTAGGATCACAGACTCGCCTCATTAAGCAGGTCCATATCTGTCTCTTTTATTTTGGGACAGACTCCTGCTTCACTCCACACATGGACATGGTAATCATTCAGTAAGTGTCTGTCTAAAGGCTGGTGATACCTGGACCTATCTCAGCCGCCTTCAAGGCTCAATGCACAAAGATAAGAACAGCTGAGGTATTTTACTATCACCCTTATGTTATCCTGCCCCGACCTCAAAAAAGGTGTCCGAAATCTCCTGTGAGTCTTCTCAACCCTAAGACACCTTGAATTCCAGGAACAACAGAGTGACACAGACATAATCCGTGATGAGATCACCCCCAAGCTGGAGTACTTCTCTGGGAAACCCTTAAGCAGTAAGGACCTTCTCACAGGCACCTTGTAGAACCAGAGCTATGATAGGATCAACCACAGACAAACCAGACCAAGACCTATGCAGACCTCCGGCTCAGAGCTCATGGTGGGATCCCATCTTCTCAAAATGGCCATTTTGGTTAAACTCTTTTCTTGCCTTTTCGTCATTGCTGAAGCTCTACTTTGTTGTAAGACCTTAGCTAATGTGCACTTTCCCACGAAGCCACCTCACAGTTCTGGGACTAGAAGGTAAAATGTCTCCCAAAGGCTCGTGGGTTGAACACTTGGTTCATAGCTGATAGTACTGTCTGGGGAGGCTTTAAAACTTTAGAAGGTGGGGCTTCACTGTGGAAAGAATGACCACTGGGGAGGGTCTCTGGGGGCTTCTTGTCCCTAGCCCTGCCTATGTCCTGCTCACTTGTTCCTGACCACCATGAAGTGAACATCTCTGAACTATCACAAACTTTCACAGTCATGATATTTGGCCCATGTGTAGGGGCTAAATGATCATGGACTAAGTCCTCTGAAGCCATGAACCACAATGTTTCTTCCTTGCCCTAGTTTAATTCTATTGCTATGATAAATAGCAAGATCACAAGCAGCTTGAGAAGGAAAGGGTTTATTTTATCTTACAACTACCCATCACACTCCATAATTGAGGGAGACCAAGGTAGGGACTCGGGTCAGGAACCTGGAGGTAGGAAACGAGGTAGAGACCATGAAGGAATTCTGTTTATTGGTTTGCTCCCCATGGCTTACTCGGTTTTCTTTCATATACCAGGACCACACACACTTCATGGGTGTGACCCTCCTACATCAATCATTAATCAAGAAAACACCCCACAGACTTTCCCATAGAACAACCTGATACAGGCAAATACACCTCCATTTGTATCAAACTGACAAAATCTAACCAGTGCATTTCTTTAAGTTGTGTAAGTCAAGCATTTTGTTGCAACAATGAGAAAGCTAACTAACGCCATTGCATTTTCCAGTAAGAAACTCAGGAGACCACATAAGACAGTAGTAACCAGGAGGGAAGTCGCAGCTTTTAATAGCCTAGTGCCTAAAGAAGTTACACCACATCACTTCTGCTGATTCTGCCAGTTAGAAGCAAGTCACCAAGTCCTGTTCACATTCGAGGGAAGAAGATGGCATGGAATGTGAACAGCAGGGGGCAGTGCCATTAGAGATTGTTTCAGAGATTCCACAGTGGATGAGAGACCTGCCCTGCAGGGGAGAAACAATCTGAGCACGGAAAAGGAGGGGTGTCGTCCTTGCACCTGCAGGCTCTGTGCATGCCTGAAGCAGGTTCCATCTAGGGGTTCATTTCTGTTATGGCTCCAGGGAAGGAAAACTGTATGTTTTCATGAACACATAATTGCTTTCAGTGCTTAAGGCCAAAATCAGAGGAAATGGAGATCTGGGCAGTGCTTCTACAGTGGGGCTTGGCTCAGGCAATGCTATCCTCAGACAAGCATGCTGGGAAGACTCCTGCTATAGAGTCATTGGCATACAAGAAGATGGGGAGAAGTCACAGCCATTCTAGATAGGCCTAGCTTCAAGGGAACTTGTAAGTAGCGTGAATGATCCCAGGCAAAAGCAGCCTGAGCAGCCCCTGGAATATAGTAAATCACTGCTGTGTTTTGGATACAGATTCTCCAATATGCCTTGGTCCCCAAGCTGACAATATCAACAGATAATCGAAGCTGTAAGAGGTGGCAGCTAGTGGAATCTTTAAACTATAGCCTATTCAGAGATCTAGCAATCTGAAAAGCCAGAGGAGAAGCATGCCTGGTAGGGAATGTGGGATCCTGGTTTCTTCACTTCCTCTTTGCTCCCTGGAAGGTAAAGTGGGTGGGTAGTTTGCCACAGTGTGTTGACTCTCCAAAGACTCAAAGAAGTGGAGCGATTTAATCCTGAACTTCCAAATCTGTGAATGAAAGCAGACCTTCTTCTTTATATGATAATTGCCTCAGGAATTTCATCAGAGTGAGGGAAGGCTGACTATATAATCACCATTTTAATCCATTCAGTGTGGAGTGGTTTGCTTTTACTGCCCCAGTTTGTTCATGTAGAAAGCTGTATCCCATAGTGGTAACTGATGGAAGAAAAGAAATACTTTAAAGACACGCCATTGGCTTTGTGACTGGACAATGTCCAGCTACTGAATAGACATGAAGCAAGCTATCACTAGGAGATATAAAGGGGTGGCCCAAATGATGAGTGAAGGAAAATGACAAAACTATTGTGAAATTTGAAAGACCAAAAGTATACAAAATCTTGTAGATCCAGTTGATGAGATGACAGATGACTGAGCCAAATGCTGACAACAGCAACTGGCTTTTCTGGTGAGTATGATAAGGTATGAAATGAGAGAGTGATGATCTATAGAAGAAACTGGCTTTCAAGCAGAACTGAAGAACATACAGAGAGCCCGGGACACGCTGAGATGGCAAACAGATTTCTAGTATCTCTAGTCTTTCCCATAGGCACAACTCAGAGAAGACGGCATCATGAGTCACACTGACACCAAGAGTCTATGTATAAGACAGAATCTAACAGACCTTCTCAATTACACCAAAGGGCAGAAAGACTCTTAAGGGCTTTATCCCAGAGCACACTCAAACTCAAAATAAACAAAAACTTGAAAATATAGTTTCTGGCATGACTTCTGTTTAATAGATATTATCTGCTGCACATAAAACTCGGGGTATCTTTTAAGGCATCACAACAACTTATACTAAAGAGAACAGTAAAATTAAAACACAAGAAAGTTTTTGGATCCCGAGCTCTATAGCTTGGAAGCAGGTTGTGAAAGTTACACCAATGGGCCATCACTATGGAAAGAGAGGAGAGTTCAAACAGTAAAGCCAAGAGCCTAGAACATAAATTTAAGAGGGAACCTAAACCACTTTCTGTTGTCAGAGAAGAGCCAAGCCGCTCTTCAAGGGCAGAGAGCCTTAACCTAAGGAGACTAGATTCTAGGACAGCTCTGCTCCAGCCAGGGCTAGGTACCCTTCCCCTTCTGGAATGCTAATCCTACAGCTGCTGATGGCTCCTTGAATGCTGGATGCTCTAAACTCACAGGTTTCTTTCCAGAGGCCCCTGCATAATGTACATCAGATGTAAATCAGGCACTCCAGGGATTAAAGAATGACTTTGAAGTGCATGGGCCATGACTGTGATTATGTCACCTGACATACAGGTGAAAACCAGACATTGATCTTTAAACTGTACCTGATGAAGAGAGCCGGCATTTTGAGAAGACAGTAGAGTAACAGCCCAAAGATTTGTCCTCTATCTCTTCTTTAGCCAGCAGACTATATAGGGAGGAGAAATAAAGGCAGTCAATCATTCCGAAGGTTAGCTGTGCCCCTTTGGTCAGAGGGTCATTCTTGTCTCTGAGATTCATGGCATCAGCGTTTTTCTCCTCCTCCATCTCCTCTTTCTCTTTGCATACACCAAGGCCAGAAAGTCTGGCACTTCTCATTGGCTCCCTTTAACTCAGAACAAGCAAGCAATTTTTCAATGTGCACCTGTATATTCCTTTCTACAAGATGAAGCACAGGCATAATCTCATAATACCGACTGTGAAATAAGTGACCCTTTCAGGAAGGGAGGAATAGATTTCATATTTGAGGAACTTTTGTAATGGTAGACATAGAAATACTATGGTAGGTCACACAGGCCACCGAACCTGTGAAGTTCCTCCCCTCAGCAAGTGGCGTGGGATCTGACCCTCAAATCTGTGACTACCTTTTGCCAATGAAACTGAGAAGAAACAAAGCTAGGAATCCCCATTTCTGGTCTACAGGTATCTGCAGCTCCTACTGTCATCCCAGCTAAGGAAGCTGGTCTATTAGCGGACAGGAATCAGGGAAGAAATAGAAGGGTCTCTGGGCTACTAGTACCACCTTATAGGTAAACATGTGAAAAGACATGAAAGAGGCCATCTTGGACTTCCTGAGTCTTCAGTTGAACTGGTGGATTCAGACAAAACCAGAGATCAATACAGGCAATCAAAAATTTTGCAAGAAGTGATAAATTACTCTTGGTTTAAACTGTTAAGGCAAAAGTGCTTTGTTATTATAAAGGTAGTTAACTGGTCAACCTTCTCCACTGTGAGAACTATCAGAACATTTCTGGACGGGCAATGGTGGAATTTACTGAAGGCCAGAGACTCACAAGCCAGAAAGCAACATCTGCTCAAAGTCACTCTTTCTCTCTTTTCTTTCTTTCTTTCTCTCTCTTTTTGGCTCTTCAGCCCTCTCACTCTCCTTCCCTTGCTCTCTCCTGCTCTGGGAAATAGGTAGTTAGCAAGCACCCGGTGGTCCTTTTATTCCACAAGCACCTGGGCTCAGTGAAAATGGCCAAGTTAATTCCACTGCTTCTTCTGTGGCTTAAAGGATATTGTTCTAACTCACAAGCCAAAGGTCTTCTTACAAACCAGGCCTCCTTGGGAATCCAAGGGAAGTCGGAATCATGTGGTCTCTGCAGATGGTGCTCTGAATGGTGGCTGTGTGGTTGTAAGGTCACCTGCCCAGGCTGCTCGCAAGGGAAACAACTTTTCGCTTCATCAGTAGGTTAGCAGTCTGCTGATCTCCCTGTTTACTCCTGTGTCCTGGGATGCCATTCTTAAATATGTCAGGAGGGGCAAGCACGGCCTGAACAGCATGATCAACAGAGATAAATCCTGATCTGCCTTTCCCGGGGACTAAGCCTGTCTCCTGAATCAGTATGAAAATAGAAAGCCCCACTGAGACATGAGGGAGAGTTTTGTCACTGCTCTACTGTCTGGTAAAATTCCACTCACTCACCAAGATCCAGTCCCAGCATCACTTGCTGTGGTAAAACACGGCTTTCTGTAATTCCTCCTCCCCATGTGGTGGAAAAGCAGCTTTGGACTTGCTTTCTTTCCACCACTGTGCGTCCTCTCTATACTCCACCACCCCAGTGATCCTCAGACTCAGGGTCACTTAAGGAGAAAGTCTTCCCGCCGAGCCTTAGTGTGCACCTGACACATGGAGACTGTGGGAGAAGCACTCTTTCACACATTTCCTCAGCAAATATTTATCAAATTCCTACTTTGTGCCAGGTACTTGTTCTGATGTCACAGCAGGGAACAAAACACATCAATTTCTGCCTTTGGAGATTTTAATTTCCACTCAGAGGAAACAAACAATAAACAGAAAGTATTAAGTAAAACCTCCAGCTTCTGGGCAGATAACAAAGCTATGCAGAAAGCTTAAGAACAGCACATGAAGTGAGAAGCAACATTTTTAACAGAAGTTCTCATGTGAGCAAAATATTGGAGGACATAGAAGGACTTAGCCGAATGAATCTGGAAGAAGAGTCCTCTAGGCACAGAAAATGTCAATGCAAAGGTCCTGATGTTGGGTTAGGGATGGGAATCAGGGGGAAAAAAGCCAACTTGATAGAGCAACTGTTGGAACACAAAGTTGTCCTTTAAAAGACAAGAAGTAAGATTTCAAGCTTTTACTGTCAGGATTTTTGAGCAGGGGCATGGTATAATCCATTTTATTCTTTTAAAGGGCTGGTTGACAATTCCTATCTGTGAAGAAAGGACTGAGAGGAATTAAAGGGAGCCCCTAAATGATAGTCATCACAACCTACACTACAGATGATGGTGTCCAGGGCCACAGAGGGCAGTGGAGGGGATGCAAAGTCTTCAGACTTCAAATGAGTTTGGCACAGCAACATGAGACAGATTAGATGCAATATGTGGAAAAAAGCAGAGGTGGCCTGACCAGCAGTTGTGGGGTTGGGGGAGGGCTGCTACTGGCTGAGCTGCGGCGCTGTGGGCTAGAATCTAGGACAGCAGAGGTTGAGTTTGAAATTCCTGTTAGATGCCAAGGAGACTATAAGATACTGGGTTCTGAAATCCTTTGAGGAGGTATAGGCTGGAAACATAAATCTGAAGGAACTAATAAACCCCAGCATGTTATCTCTCTCTTGATTTTTATCTCCCCAACAGTAAACCAGGGTGGAGGTGGAGATTAGCTGAGCTATTTTCTAGAACAACGGATCCTCTAAGAGTCTTTCCTGTGCGAATATCATCATTTACGTAAACGGCAGCTCAGCATCCCGGCACGGTGCAGTCTTTGGCTGTGTGCCTCTGCTGGCCTCCTCGCATCTGAAGCCATTTGTCAGGCTTGTACCAGACTTCGCCTATTCAGAACAAGAGCTCAGCTGTGTCGGGAAGCAGCTGGTGGCAGAGGATGAGCCAGGCAACTCTCAGGTAGCTCCGCTTTGACTAAAGAGAGGCTCCACGGACGGAAGTGGAGAACAATTGCCCGATCGTCATAAGGCAACATAAGGAACACCAGCTGTAAAGGGCAGACAGGAGGATGACCACCCTGTGAAAGCTGCTGCTGCTACCCACAGGGCAGAGAAGTGCACAGGCCTTTGTTCTTTACGATGAAGAGTGGGGGACTCTTTGCTGGAACACCTTAAAGGAGAGTAAATTTTCATCCTGCTGAACCCAGGGCAGACTGGATTGGCATCTTTTATTCCAGTACAGATATTCATAGCATTTCATTTTATTCTCACAATTACCCAGGTTCCATAGGATGAACAGTCATCTATTACATAAAATTCTCTTTTAACATCTTACTTTCCTCCTCATGGGTCCAGTCTGGCTTTCCCTGATGAACCAGAACATTTTGATATTTTAATGTTTGGAAATTAATCTTCTTTCCATGGGCCAATCCTAGAAACACAGCAGAAGGTATAAAGCCAGCTCTTCTTGCTATCTCTAATTTCCAACTAAAGACAGTACTCAGGCCATCATCTGTATGTGTGGCCCTCTACTTAAATATCACTGGGGCACTAGAGAGACGGTTCTGCTTCACCCTTGAGCCCTTCCCCACAAAGCTAATGCCTGAGAGTGTAAATGACTTGGGTGGTGTAGACACCCTTAGTGGGTGTACAACCAAGTTTGTACACCCAGTTTTAATCAGTCCCTACTAGTGTGTTAATGACATCTCTTTCCACACAACAAGAAGTACTCATTAGCTGTTTTGTCTATGCACAGTAGAACAGAGAATGTGGAGGAAATTCACTCATTGCCCCTGAGTCCTGGGTCTTGCACAAAGCACACACGATTGCACAAACCACCGTGACTCGACAGAGAACGTCCCAGAACCGCAGCAGCTCCGGCAGAGCAGAGGGCAATCACTCTAAGGCTATAAATCCTCATGTGCTTTAAGCTCCACTCTTTGTGCATTGATTATTCAGTCCACAAACATCTGCTGCCAGCCACATTACATAACTCACTTCATGGAACCTTCATGGCCACATTCTGAGTCCATATTATTATCCCAGCTTAGTACATAGAAATGTGAGCCCCAGAAGAGGTAGGCGACATGCTAAAGGTCACAGAGTTGTGGGCCAAGAGTTGGAGCCAAGGTCCATTTGCACACTTTTCCAGATGCTGCCTCCATGTGAGGCATGGATGCTTTTTGAAAACCTCAAAGCATCACATATGGGTCACTGCCTTAGGAGCACAGGGCTGAGGCAGTGTTCAAAGACATAACCATCTCTGGCTGGGGACAGAGCTGGAGTAGGACAAAGGGAGAGAGGCACTGGTTTCAGGTACTAAAAACCTCAATAATAAAGATAAATAGATTTGAATGTAATGTTTAAAAAAATCGAATTATAAGCATGTACCCTCACCCAAAATTGCCTCATTTCCTCTAGCAACAGCTTGAAGGTACAGGATGAATACAATCTGGAGATCTAGTGTGCTGTCCAGTCTTTGAACTATGAATAATGTAGTCTGGAAACTGTCTATAGGAATGATCTATGTCTCTTCCCCCACCACTTCATCCTTACAACCCCCCCCATACGCCACATACACAAATGTTAGCTGGGTGGTGATGGTAATGAAAGTGTTGATCATCAAGACTGTGTCATCAATTCCAATGCATACATATGTATGCATATTGTTTTAGTTATACCCCATACAGCTGAAAAAATAAATAAGTTGGCAAGCTTCAGTGGGCCAGGTACCTGTGTTCATAACCAAGGTTTTATTGCACATGGTGAATCAACAGGTCCCAGGCAATGGTCCCAGGTACTTTTGTTTAGTCGCAGAAAGAAAACCTCTGCCTTATTCGCCCAGAAGTCAGGGCACTTGTCTGTAAATAAAGGCTACCACGTAAATTAAGGTTTTGGTCCATCACCAAGATTGACACCAGGAGGCCGATTGCTCTTCAATTCCTCTTCTGAGCCAGAACTACCCTGATGAGATTTTTAAATTTGAATAGGACACAGCTCAGAACAGGGGACCTGGAAAGGGAACAAAAGGCAGGACGGTGGCTTCATTCTTGCTTCCTCTGAGGGATTGTCCTACTGGTCATGCAGTAGGAAGGGAGGGAGTCAATGTCATTTCTCTGCCATGACTATGATGGTAGTTGGAGCTATTTTTAACACACACCCCCATTAGCAGCCTCTGTCCCATCATACACAGATAGTGACTCAGTGCTGGGCTGAGCAATTATTAATGGGAAAGGAGAGTGCTGGGGCCCCCAACAGCCATTTTTAACTGTGGACATTATTGCTCAATTTTGAGCTGTGCCCAGGGACTCATAAGAGGAAGACATAATGCTTGTTTGTGGAACTTTTATAGCTAATTGACATTTTTTCAGTGCTCCCCCGACAGCTGTAGTTACTCCTGATTGGAGGGGCCATGAAACACATCAAGTTGTGCACTGTCTCCAGATGGGGCCATATTTCTGATCTACCACCAGAAAAAAAAATAAATAAAAACTGTCAAAATAAGTGCACTCAATAGTGATAAAGAGGAACTGGAGTGACTGGCAAAGCAGTTCCCTTTGTGTAAAAATAATGGATGCTATTTCCACACTAATTGAGGATGCCTGATTAGGTGGCTGGCGTCCTCAGACTTCCTCCTTCTTGACATCATTTTCCTCCTCCTGCACCTGTTCTTTGCTCTGCACTGAAAAGGGAACAGAGAAGCAAAGTTGTCCTTTCCCAGAGAGTACCTGATCTTGCTTACAGGCTCTCAGTCTCTGCCGTTCGCGCTAGACATAGAATCTAACTTGAACTTCCAATAGCCTGGACGTTGACAGTCCAGTTCAGAAATCACATCAGTGCTAGACACCACTTTCATCTTAGCACATATTCACTTACATATTATCCAAAGTTATTGATTAATATTGCCCAAAATACTCCTGTACAAGAGTCAGGGATCTCTTGGCCTAAGAGCCAAATGAATCTGTAGAAAAACCGAGTGCATACATAGATCTCTTTACTGTACTGGTTTCATTCTAATTCTCTTGACCCTAAAAAACTACCTTGTTTGTACACTGAGTCCATTCGAAACTATTATGTTTTATGATAAAACAACATTGCGTATTTCATGGCCATCTTTCAAGAATGGCCATTTACTGTTGTATGGTTGAGTATCACATCTTACCTCCATGAAAGTCTTTTAGCTCACATGTTCCTTGATTTACAAGTACAAACAACAATGACAAAAACCCCACTAAATTCCGCAAAATGACCAGATGTGAGTGGCCACATTCAATATCTAATGTCTGCATACCGAGAATATATGCACTTAAGGCATGAGAAAATCTGAGGACTTTGCTCAAAATCTGTTGTCTTAGTTACAGTTCTGTTGCCATGATGCTACTCTGATTAAAGGCACCGTAGGGAAGAAAGGACATGTTGTGGCTCACAGCAGTTGAGGGATTCAGTCTATCACGTTGAGGATGACCTGGCAGCAGGCAGAGAAGGCATGATGACAGGGGCAGGTGTCTGACCAGACATAGAAAAACAAAAAACAAAACAAACAAACAAAAAACCCACAGCAACAACAACAATAAACTCACATTTCCTTTGATTTCCCACTCCACCCTGGGAATTGATTTTCCCCTACTCCCTCTGTTCATCCGGGGTTCACACCTGTGAGCCTCCTCATTTGTCTTCGCACTGACCTAAGATCTCTTGTGTCTCTCATTCCTTCACTACCAGCACAACTTCTGTAACCCAAAGAGAGCCCTTAGAGGTTCCTGAATGCCAAATGGGCCTGTCTCACAACGAGGTTCCAATTACCCTATCACTGGTTGCTCTGTTGTCTACCTGTGCTGCGGGACTCAATTGCTATGGACATTATTTCCATTACTGAATAATTAATTTACATGCAAATGTTTAATTATTTCTTCTAACTATCCAATACACATTAAACACTTGTTTAAAAAGAAGACTAACAGCCCAGCTACCATATTGACTCTAGTGGCTAAAAGTTTGCAAAGAAGGGGAGAAAGTTTTAACAATTCTGATTTTCATGGTATGAAAACGTAGAGAGAGGCTTTATTAGATCTCAGTGATGTTGTCTGCCTTCCCTTGCTCATATCCCCATTGTCCCCCCCCCACCAAACCATCACAATATTGTGCAATTCCCCAAACGCATCCTCTCCATATATAATATATATCCATAGAAGTGCAGTAAGCAACTATATACATCATCTGTAGGCATATGTGTATCTATAATAATGTATAATGTGTATGCATAATATTGTTTTACTTATACATGTCTGTATATATTTACTCAATGATGCCAAGATATGTCATCTCGAAGTATTACCAGTTTGGCCGAAGGATTATTTTGAGTTAGAAGCACCCAAGAAACAGAGGCTATAAGAGAGGCATTCTCACTCTCTTGTGCTCTGCCCCCAGAACCATGTGCTAAAAATTCTTCCATGAGAGATACCCTCCATATGCCAGGACAAAAAGAAGCATGCTTGCATGGGAAGGTGTAGGGTTCCATCCAAACCGACCTGATTAAAACACCTCTGCCATTAGCTTCCCCATGTACCTCTCTTCATTTGACTTCATATTTTCCATGTAAAATATCAGTGTTCTGCTCTTTGGGCTTTAATTACTCATGACAATGTCCACATCGTGTAAGTCTTCTGTAAGTTTTTATGCTTTCCCTCCTGTTGGTTTGTCTAACTCCAGTTGATAGTCCTAGAGGGGTCATTTGTCCTCTGTAAAATGCAAAGATCTTCCTCATTAATACTGAGGTCTTAAAGAGTTTTCTTCATGGATGCACCATTTTAGCTAACCACTCGCTCAGTGATAAATGCCTTGGCTATTTGAAATCATTTCACTCTACAGCACTTAAAATAAATAAAGTTAATCATGTGGAAATTGCAAACATAGATATGAGAAAAGTTCTTTTACATGGGATTGCTGGGCAAAAATGTAGGTGTGTTTCTTACCTAGACAGATATTGCTGACTTCCTGTGGATGCTTAGGGTAATTCAAACCCCACATCAACATGTGGTGGCACCTGTTTCCTCACAATTTTGCCAGTGGGGTATATTCATGACCTCTTCCTCCTGGCTATGACACTAAGAATAATGACTCAATGAGTATCAGTCACTGTTCTCTCCCTTTGGGAAAACGGCCCCTTTTGTGATAAAGGTGATTTGTGTTTTCTTTTACCATTAACCAGGTGTTTTATATTCACTTCACATTTTCTGTGGACTTGGAGGTCTGGACACGTGAGGTATCATTTCTTTGAGATGTGCATCACAGCAGGTTTAAGAAGCTCCAGAAATGTGCCAAGAGGAAGTGGCTATAAATAGCTTCCAAGGGGACGGGAAACAGCAAAGAGAGGATGGCAGAAAGAGAATGGATGGGAATGACTCAGCGAACAGGGGGGAAGACCCGCGGGCCCTGAAAGCTAAAATTGAAAATAGAAAAAAAAGTGGTAGTGATAACTTACAGGACTGTGAAGAGATATGTATTGTTGAGATGAGCTAACCAGGGGTGGAAAAGATGGCTCAGCACCTAAAAAGGCTTGATGTCCTTAAACAGGACTCCAGTTCATTCTTAGTACATTCCACTGTTCACCGCCACCTATAACTCCAGCTCCAGGGCATCCAGTGTGCACTTCTGGCCTTACTGCACACACCTGTACCCACTTCACTTGCTCTTATCCCCATATTCATACACACAATTAAAAGTAAAATAAACCTTTACTTAAAAGGCCAAATGGCAGTAGTAACTGTATATATTAAAATGCATCCAATTAAAGATAGTAACAATTTCCATCTTGACCAGGAATTGCCTAGAAAGTTCAAGGGCACAGAGTGTTCCTTGGGTCTTCTTGGGGTCTGCATCATTTTGTAGAAGAAAAGTATGGAATAGTGTTATAGTTTGCACCTAGAATGTGTCCGCAAAGGGGGCATTTTTGGTGGTCTTAGCTCCAGCCCACCTGGGAAGAGGTGGTAACGACAGGAGTGGAGCCTAGCTGACTGAAGCAGGCCACTGGGGAAGGGCCTATTTCATCCCCAACCTACCTTTCCCACCTCCTCCTCCTCTCTTTTCTCCCCTCTGCCCTTCCCCTTTGCTCACCATGAAGCCAGTGATTTTCCTCTAACACACATCCCCATCACGATGCTGTGCTTCAGCACAGGCCCAGAAGCAGGAGAGCCAGGTGCCCATGAACTAAAACCTCTAAATGGCATCAAAACCCACTCCTTCTCTTAAGCAGTTCATCTCAGGCATTTTGTCACAGCAACAAAAAGCGAACTCAATCAAGTCCATTATTCACTTCCTAAAAGTTCTGGCTTGGAAATGGCCCACATCACCACTACTTATACCCCATTAGTAAGAGGGAGTCGCCAGCGCATAGCGAGCTAGGTGGGGATTGAGATGTAAAAAGCCCGGCTGGGCGGCCACCCTCCAACTACAACTTGATCATTATGGAAGCAGGAAACAAACGTTTATGGACTACCAGCCGTCTAGAACATGAAGACCTAAAGAAATGGGTCATAGATAGCAAAAGCCTGACTTCTCATCCCCAAACTTCAGGGGGCACATGCTTTCAACTGCCACTGCTGCCACTGTGAACCCCCTGTCACATGACTCCAGAAGACTACTACAGAGTAGCTGAACAGTGCCTATCTACTGAAAACACAAGTTTGCATCAGAGGGAGGCAGTTTGAGATCAGAGGTGGGGATGCACACTGTGTGAGAGAGGGTCAGAAGAAAACTCTGGGAAGGTCAAGCCCCACCCTTACTCGACTCTAGGATTCTCTTGTTCAGCTTCTCAGCATCTGAACTCCAGCTCCTCTGTAACTCCAAGGAAGCTCAAAGCAGCTTGTTACCTACGCATTTCTCTTTAGAGCCCTGATTTTGAATATGAGCAAGGAAGGACCCATGATCCTTGGAAGGCAGTTATGTTCACCATTATACCACTAAGGCAAACAATTCCTCTTGTTATTCAGTTGGGTGCCTCCCATGATTCCTCTTGTGTTCCTCTATCTCTTCTATCCATAACCATCAAGAAGGATGCAACACGAGATTCTAACAGACCATGTGATTGAGGGGTTGTCTCTGCCATTCTCTTCTCACAAATGGTTTGGTGCCATTAAACAAACTAGAAGCCTGATTGAGTTTTAAGCAGCAATCAAGCTATACTTGGCCTAGTCACAAGATTTTCAACTCCATGACCTATATATAATTGGAGACTGAGATTCACAATATTTGTATGGCCTCTCCTAGTTTTAGGCAAAAAATAGGTCTTGATGTGACAGTTTATGTCAAATATAGTGGCTGTCAACTGGGGGTGCTCTCACACTGCCAGAAGATCTTCTTCTGTATTTTTAATTCTTTAATTTTAAAATGGTATGTTTTACCCGGGGGAATCATTAAAGCTGTATGAAGCAAACCAAAACAAGCCCCAGATAGCGTGTTATGGCAGAATTGACTTATGGGATGATCGTGCCAGGTTTTCTGCAGGAGAGAAACAAGGAGACTCAAGTGTAGCGTCTGTCTTACCTTCTAGACAGGGACTGCTGAGCACAGATGAACTCGCGGGGCAGGTCAAGGCAGCAGAAGGTGGGAAGAGAACAGAGGATGTGTGGGGCGCATGCGTTATGTCCCAAAGTGTCCCCGGTTTCTCCTGTGCATTATAGTCAACCACAGAGAAAGCCCAAGAGGCACTCTCCTCCTTTTACTCATACATAGATGAGGAAATCAGCATGAAGTGTATGAGCAGCAACTCCCGATTCAGAAGTGAAGCAAATCCCTGATTCTTCCCTAATGTCACTTTGACCAAGGTGACTTCAGAATGTTTCTGATTTTGAAAATGCTACCATGACAATGGTACCTGGATTATGTGACAGCTAACCAGGGTCTAGAGAGAGACCTCATAATCTCCTTACAGGATATAAGGATTTTGTGCAGATAGGGGGCAGTGACAAGTATGGATGAGCTATGCCCGTTCTACTTCAGCTTTTCCTCTGGGATGACAAGACCAGCCTCTAAAAGGAGGGGAGTGGGGCTTGAGTTCAGAGCACCCTTGGAAGCGGAATTGTGAGTTAGAATGTATGGAGTTTACTTTTTCATTTTCTGTCATCATTTCTTTCATTCCTTCCATGAATTCCCACTCCCAAACACATAGTTCTTAGGAACAACATTCCGTGGAGTTATGACAAGTAGGTCTTGTTTCTACCAACAGCCATTTCCATTCCCATTTCTAAGAAATTAATAAACAAAAGAGTCTATGATCCCATGATTTGGGAAACAATTTAGACAAAAGACAAGTTTCATTACTACAAGTATGTAAAGATCTCATGGGACTGGAGAGATGGCTCAGCAGTTAAGAGTATTGACTGCCCTTCCAGGAGACATGAGTTCAATTCCCAGCACCCATGAACAGCAAACAAGCCAGTACCTTCAGTGTGAGGGGATCCGATGGCCTCTGCAGGCACCTCACACATGTGGTAACCAGACATACATACAGGAAAAACATACATACAAATACAACACAAAATAAATCTTGAAAATAACATTAAAAACTTCACTATTATAAGATACTATGTAATTTTTTTTTAAAAAAAAGATATTCTTTAAGTATTTGGTCATGGTAAACTAGCAGGCTTCCGAAGACAATGTTTCTCCCTAAAGCATCCATTGAGTGAGTCCCCTGCCTCACCCAGGACCATTCACATCCATCTCTATGTACTCGACTTTTAGGTTGCTCCTTGTTAGCTTGGGGAAATTATCGATGTCGAAAGTGGATCCTTGAATTTGCCCAAAGATCACTCATATTTTAGGAATCTCTCACTTCTAATCCATTCAATTTCATAGAAACTTAGTATAAGACAGAAGTTCTATATGAAAGTAAAGCTGGCTTTTATCCACTTATGTTTTACACTTTGTGCATCACAGATGACTCAATTATTTTTAAAACTGGTACATGGCATTTTTAAAACTGGTACATAAGCACTTTGTCACCAGATTGAAGGCAAAGAAGAAATTCTAATGTGTACTCTATTTGGAAACAGAGATTTAGTTAGTATTCTAGGGAATACACACCAACACATTGATCTCATCATCAGTTGCAGACTCCATAATTTTGACTGTCGGTGAGGAACACAGACACTCATTATGTACAGAAGTGTGTCAAGAACACAACTATGTCATCAGCTCCCCCTCAGAGCAGCATCTCAGGGAGCAGTTCCCTGGCCTGCGGAGAAAACAGGTTTCTGGTTTGCTCTTGAATGTAGGAATGGCTACTAAAAAAACATATCTTGTCAACATGGAAATTCTGGGAATAGAATTTTCACCATAGCCAGAATTATGGCTCAGGGTTCTAAGATGGCAAAATGGGAGCCAGCAGTCATCTCAAGCTTAGATAGAAGTTTCTGTCTCATCTGGTCCCACAGTCATTCAGTCCCAAACAAATGCACAGAGGCTGACTTTAATTAGAAACTGTTTAGCCTCTTTCTTCAGACTTATTATTAACTAGCTCTTACAACTTAACTTAACCCATAATTCTTATCTATGCTTAGCCCCGTGACTTGGTACCTTTTCTCAGTACAGCATTCTCATCTTGCTTCCTCTCCCTGTGACTGAAGACTGACTCTCTGCCTTTCCTCCTCCCAGAATTCTCCTAGTTTGGTTGCCCCGCCTATACTTCCTGCCTGTCAGAATCTTATTAAACATCACATAGCACTCATGGCTGCACTCAAAAGGCACATCTCTCACCTCTGCTGTGGGGGTCCAGAGTTTCAGTCCAGAGGTTGGCTCCAAAGAGCATGCTGCACAACTCAGATCACCATGGGCTACATTTCTGGAGTCAAACATTCTTCCACTAACATTAGCTATTTTTATGGTTCAGACAGGAGGCTGTTCAGGAATGAAGCAGGTTTGCAGTGTCTTCACTGAGATAACTTCTTTAGAGATTTTATCATCTTGTAGGGATCAAGAGCTGATCTGTGCCCTGGTCCACAGAATCACAAGCTACCACTCTGTCCATGCTCATGGAGCTGAACTTGAATGACCTTTTCCTCTCCAGGTCCAAGCCCAGCCCAGCAACTCAAAATATATTTCACTGGCCTTTGAACAAGCAGACCCCCTAAACATGTTTACCAGTGCCAGGGGCCTGGAAACTCAGGTGCTTTGAATGTTGCAGATCAGGCCTCCGTGATTCAATATTAATCTAGCTTAGTTTGGTGCTGTGAGAATATTTCAAATGGTTCTAAGAGAAGGGTATTATCTTGGAGAACCTGAACAGGCTTGAGAGAAGCTATTGAAAAACTAACAGGAGGGATAAAGTAAAGGTTGGTGGTAAGAGGGGGGCTTGGTAGAGAGGGGAGGGAGGTTCACCTCTGGTGACAGTTTTAGTTTACCCAACTAAAACTGTTCTTTAATTCTACCTGGTAGAGATCAGGTTCTCTTAGCCACACTACTACGTCAATTCCTAATGAAGTGCAGGTGTCCATGTGTGTCTGTGTTTCTGTCCATGCATATGTCCATGCATGCGTGCATGCATGCGTGTGCGTGCGTGCGTGCGTGCATGCGTGCGTGTGTGTGTGTGTGTGTGTGTGTGTGTGTGTCCGTGTGTCCGTGTGTCCAGTGATTCTCTGATGATAATAAGACTTTAAAATTCTGGCTCTGACCTCTCTGGGCACCATATTATCTCCTGAAGTCTCTCCAGTGGCCAGGATGCCTTAGTGACTTCTGTACTCAAGAGACTCCGTAAGTCTGGGTTCTAATTTTGGTTGTGGGTAGAATAGCAGAGAGAATGAATATCAAGAAGAGAGGAACACTGCGGTGGGCAGGAAGCTAACTGTAAGTCTCCTGAGGAGATGAAGAGTGGTGGGAGAAGGCCTGATAGGCTTCCATTTGATAATTGATCCCATGAGTCGCCCACCAAGGCTGCTGATGGTCAGGAGTTGAACACGTCCAGTGAGAAGCTTGACTGAAGCAGCCCCGTGCTTGCTTTACCCTGTGTCTGTTTCACTGTTAGTAAACCTAGGCCATTTCATCACACAGAAATGTCTGGCTGAGAATCCCTGGCTGATTCTCTGCCAAGCCATACCCTCATCTCCCTCCAAAGTCTGATTTCATGCTCCAATGTGCCATGACCGTCCCCCAGGCTGGGACCATCTGGCTGTGGTTTCCAGTTTCCAGACTTCCTAAAAACCCACTGGCTCTCTTCTTCCATGTCCTGCACAAATACACACATACACACACACACACACACACACACACACACACACATTTTGGAATGTCTGGGAGCCTTGGGTCTAGTCTTTTGCTACAGCAAGACACGGCAATGCATTTAGAGCCTGGCAGCCGCTCCCTTCTTGGGGACTGAGTGTGGCCCCTTCAGCTGCTCAGGCTGCAGCTGGAAAGGTAGGCCACCGTCTCTGACTATCCCTGTCCTAGGTTAGGCTTTAGGCCACTTGCTATTAGAAGGCAGCCCACTTTCCTCTCCCTTTTGCCTTGGAATCACTCCAGACTCTCTTACCATGGAACCTTGCTGGTGTCCCCTGTGGATGCCTCTTCTTGCTTGCTGCCACTAAACTGCACACCTGAGAATCCTGTCACCTGCTCTACCCTAGCTTTCCTTGCTTCTTCTTTTCTGCCTCCTCTAGTCTGTTTCTGAGCAGCCGCTTGAAGGATCACTCTAGAATATTAAATCAAACACCGCTGCGTCTCCCTGTCACCATGAAATACACCCAGCAATACCACTAAATAGCCAGTGGCCCTGCTGGCCTTGCCTCAGCAGAGCCAAAATGGACAAGAAAAACACAGCTTTGTCTTCCAAGAACTCGCACATTGGAAGGAGTCAGTCAAAGGAATAGGGATGACTGGACAGTTGCTACATGTCAAGGTATTTCCCTGAGTCCAGGGTCAGGTCTAACCTCTAACCCCACGCTTATCTAAGTTGGCCACTGCAGCTTCTTTTTCCCCTCCCCTCCATGCAGCCCCTGCTAACCACAGAATACCTGAGTCATCTCCCTGGATCTCACTCCTTGTGCTTGGAATATAGTGAGCCCCTCCCTCGCTGTCACTTTGCTGTGGAATTTTTCCTTGTGGCTCCAGGTGAAATACAATATTCTCCATCCTTCCTAGGCCACTTGCAAGGCAAGTGCATCCTCTCTGTTTCTGAGAGTCATGAGATGAAACACATCACATATGTGGTTGGGATAAAGAAGAGATGACTTTAATCTCAGCACTCAGGAGGCAGAGGCAGGAGGATCTCTGTGAGTTTGAGGCCAGCCTGGTCTACAAGAGCTGGTTCCAGGACAGGCTACAAAGCTACAGAGAAACTCTGTCTTGAAAAACCAAGAGAGAGAGAGAGAGAGAGAGAGAGAGAGAGAGAGAGAGAGAGAGAAGAGAGGAGAGAGGAGAGAGTGGGTAGGAGAGATAAATATGAGTATGAGGAGTGGGGAAGAAAGCTCCAGAGCTGATGTGACTACATTCTATGGTTCCCTTGGTGCAGGACAATTCTGTATCCTGTCAATCATGTTTTAAATAAATGCTGATTGGCCAGGCAGGAAGTATAGGCAGGAAAACCAGACAGGAAGTAGAAGTGAGAACAGGAGATTTGGGAAGTAGGAAGCTTCCCTGGTATTCCTGCACAGATCTCCAAGGAAGCAGCATGTGTCCCTGTCCCAGCTGAGAAAAGGTACCAGCCATGTGCCTGGCATGGATGGGAACAATGGGTTAATATAACTTATGGGAGCTAGTAAGAAGCCTGAGATAATGGACCAATCAGTTAATAACCTAATGTAGACTCTATGTGTGAATTTTTTTTGGGGGGGGGCTTGCCGGCTACGGGGTACTGGGCAGGACAGAAACCCCAACGAGCAGGCCCCTCATGTTACAGTCCCCTTGCTCTAGCCCTGAAACCTTGGAAGTGACTGTCTCAGCTGGTTTAGAACCTCTCCAGCAAGGCCACTCTGCAGCTGATGTGGGTAGCGGGGGGAAGCCCAGTGACCCTCAGTGTTGGTAGGACCAAGTATGGTGTAACCACTACGTTGAAGCAGAATTCTCCCTCTTGCTCTGCCAGGGACCAGCCTCAGCAGAGAAGTGGGTCTCGAATCTGGGATGTCTGGAAGGTGAAATGAGTACACAAACACAGGATTCGGATACAAGTGATAGGCTATCAGCTGCAGGGCAAGTTCTCCTCCTCCTCCTCCTGCTCCTCCTCATCCTCCTATTCTTCTACCCTGAGCTTCAAACCTCAGTCTTTTACTCAGAATTTTACAAAAGGAAAATGATTCTTTTTTCTTGCCACAGGTTAATCATTACCTGGGCAAAGCAGTTCACAAGAAGTATAAAGATTCTTTGAAATCGGAACATCATCATTCATCATGACATTTTCCCAGTTCCCAAGTCCCATGCCAGCCACTATATTCTTAATTCTTAGCTGAGTTAATCATAAAGCAACTTCTGAGGCTTTCACCTCAGAGGCTAACTACTTGCAGTTTACAGAAGCATAGTTCAGTGGGTTTTACTCCATTGTCATACCCTTCCCATTGTTGTTCCTCACAATTCCAACTTTGATTCATAAGGCCATAGGCAGTCAGCCCTAAAGCCCTAGGGTCTTCAGAAACTCTATTCATCATAGCCAAGTTCCTTTCTGTTTCAGTATAATTTTTTTGCCAACTTTTATAATCAGGCAAAGAACAATTTCTGTATTTTTCCCAAATTTCCCCAATTCTTTCATCAGTCAGTTTTTCCCCATGACCTGCTTTACAGCTTTAGAGCCTGCCCGCTCTATCAGATCAGAAGGTTCATATTATCTTACAGCACATCCACATTTTCCCAAGCCACTGGAGTGGAAGGAAAAAGGAACATGAAGAGCAAGTGCACTAGTAGAATTGCTATAGCCAGAATCAGCTGTAACATTGCCCAATGTGTATGCAGACTCCATGGAAGCGGTCCTCAGTTCTCCTTGGCCCTCAAGTAATGCATTCATTTAGCTGCCACTGGGTTGCCTGGAGGGAATTGCTTCTGCATCTCAGGAACTGCACGAGGAGCAGGCTATGCTTTGCTGTCTCCCGCATTGCTCTTCCCACATATGGCCTGGCTGATGATTCTTCCTAGAACCCTAGGATCTGGAACAGTGTCAGGACCTTTGTGTCTAATCTATCTCTGCCTTGATTACCCCCTCCCCCAGGATGTTACAGGTCTGGACTCAGCTATTCCTTCAAGCTTGCACAGATGCATTCTATTGGTCACAACTCTTCAACACTAGGGTGAAAAACTGGTTGTCAGGCCACTCTCTGTGTACCCCCGGGAAGAAATGGTGACTCAGCTCAAAGGACTAGACTTGGAGATCACTGTCAACAGGGTTGGGGGAGCTTATGTGAATCTCCAAATCCCCTGGATTTCATCGTTTTCTCCTTATCCAATGAGATGCCTTGTTAGAAGTGACTCACAATGTTGGACTTTATTGATGCTTTCCCTTCTGAAAAGCCCCATTTTAAATAGTGAGTTTGTAGGAGTGGTTGGCTTGGCTCACTGACAGGTCAGTTTGACTGGACTTCTAAGAGGGCAGAGATTACTACAACTAATGGCTCCATTGCCTTCGCTGTGAGTAAGATAAAGCTTTCTCTGTGATCAGATGCATGTACTGTGCTTCCAACAGCTTGCCACCCCTCCCTGATGAATAGACCTTCTGTCACTCATGCCAAAAAATTTAATGAAAATAAATAAAGTTCTTTGAGCTACCTGGATCACATCCATTTCAAGAGGAAGACAAACACATGCCCAGACACTGTGGGGGGTGAGCTATAAAAGCCAGTATTAAATGATTGTTTGATATAAGATGCTCCAACTTTGCGATCCTAGGAAGGTGGCATGCTACCAGTGGAAATGAGGTATCCTTGGTTTTAATCTTTCCCTGGGCTAAACGCAGCATCATATTCTCTCTTGAGTAGTTCCCAGCCACTTGGAAAACGGGAACTTGAGAACAAGTTTAAGACTGCACTCCCGGCTCATGCATGGGAGTGCACACCTATAATCCATTTGTTTGGGAAGCAAGGGCAGGAAGGTCAGTACACATTTCAGATCAGCTTGGTCTACAGAATGAGTTCTAGGTCAGTCAGAGATACATGGAAAAGAGAGACCCTGTCTCAAAAAGCCAACATGGTCACAACTACAATAGCAAAAAAGGCTGCACCTCTCGCCCTCCTGTGCATGCTCATGAGGCCTTAACGTTTTTGGGGGAATAGCACTTCTTGGATTCTAAGGCTCAAAGCAGCCATTTGGGGATCCTTAAGGTCAGAGTCATGGTTCAGTGCCAGGGACTCTATGACTGAACACACTTCTCATGAGGATAAGCAGAAAAGTAATTTCTCAAGAGAGTAGAACTTCAAGTCCCTTGAGCAGAAGCGAGTCCACCTCAATGGACAGTCCATGGGAATTAGCGAAGACCCACTACAGAGTAATGGGGCATTCTGCCAGGCTCAAAAAGAACACAAAATATGATTGCATTAATCAACAGCATAGTAATGCTTGTCTCGAGCATAGGCCCGTAGAGCTCATTTCCTTGACAGATGTTCTAAAAATATCATCTCACAGCCCTGAGGCATCTCTAAGATGCTACTCTGCCTCAGATGGGTGAAGAATTGGAGCTCCCCCTCCCACCTGATCCATCTTCTGAGTCATCAAGCAACTTTGTTGGTCATTGGTGGAATAAAAGAGAAAAATCCAACTATCATTTTGCCTCAGGAAGTTTGCTTTCTTTTCTTTACCTTCCTTAAAAAAATGTGTGTGTGTGTGTGTGCGTTTGTGTGTGTGTGTGTGTGTGTGTGTGCGTTTGTGTGTGTGTGTGCCAGAAGAATTAGAGGTGGTTATGAGTTTCTTACTATTTTGGGAGAACTAATCCATGACGAAGTCTGGTGAAGCAGGAGATAGATACTCAGGACATTTCCCACAAGGATGTGCACTTTGCTGCTCAGGTCATGGCTGCTTCTTCCGGAGAGTATCTAATCTTTTGAAGCTCTTGACAGAGGTCTAAGACACACATTACCTCTGTAGAATTAAGCATCCCAAGGCCAGAGTTTGTAGATTAATCTATCCCATGTCCCAGCCCAGGCCAAAGGATTATGGCCCAGAAGTACAACAGATGGTAACTACAGATACAGAGTGATGGTTTATGTTGTATGGCTTCTGGACACTTGCCTGACAGCCAGGGAAAGCTAGGTCCTGGCTGCAGGTGATGTGAAAGTACCGCACACCTATCAGAAAAACTTGCTTCTGGATTCTAACTCCACCCTTTTCTGTTCTGCTCTGGGTTTGTGGGGCTGGCACATGCAAACCTTAATTCAGCTATGTCAGCTGCTCCCAGTGAAACCTTGCCAAATCTGAATACTAGAGGGAGACCTAGAGGTAACAGAGAGAATTTACTCCTCTTTCTTGTCTATCCCCATTGTCCCAGCAACACTTCCTATCTACTTCCTTTGTCCAGAAACTTCCTGTTCCTGTCAGCATCGCCTCTGCCTCACTTCTTCCCCCTGCTGGTAACAGCGGTACTAGCACAGAACAGCATCTGGACCTAGTGTGCTAGTTTCTAACTATCAACAAGCTCCATGTCATCCTCAACCCTAGAGATGCAGCAAACCCTCAGGGCTCCAGTAGGCAGCTCTACAGGAAGTACCCTCTTCCAACTCAGAAGCCAGCATCAATGCTCCATTGCTCGTATTCCCTTGTTGCTAAGATGCCTTTCTAGAGGGAGATGTAAGCAACCTCTACCCTTCCTCCTTAGGTCTCAATGACAAACTGAGGCTCAGTCCACCAAAGTTCATTCTGGGGAACCAGGGAGTTATTTATTAGGCTTCCTAACAGAGCATAGATGAGAGGTTGCTTAGAGGGGTGTGGCCACTCTTCACCCGACCTGGAAAGCCTTACCCAGCAGAAGTAGCAAGGAGGGCTTTCCCCATAGCTCCATAGATGGACACACGCGCGTGTGTGCGCACGCGCGCGCACACACACACACACACACACACACACACACACACACACACACAAAATCACTTCCCTAGGCCATGCAGGGTTATGGGTCGGTAGGGAGCAGTGAATCAGAGTGGGAAAGGGAGGAAATTGTAAACTGTCAATTGTAAGCCTATTTGGAATGATCTCACCTACGGCTGGCAAAAGAAGGCAGCTGCTTGGTATGGTGGACCGTCGTTCCCGTACCCCATCCCTGTGCTGACTGGATTCAGCACAGTGGGGCTTTCTCTCCATGAGTCTAAGTCTTTTCATTCCAGCCTTTCCCCACCTATTCCTCTGCCTCGAGGGAAGGCAGCTGCTCACCACAGTTGCCGCCTCTGTGACACAGCCACCTTCTTTCTTTTCAGCTCTTTGTAATCATTTAAAATTCCCTTTATGAAAATAACTGGTGTGAGTTCTATACCCTGCCTCCCCAGGACTGACATATGCAGACTTTTCCTTTAATCTAGACAGCAGCAGGGGGCCTGGAGTTAACACACCACTCAAGTCCCAATTAGCTCTGTCAATTGAGTGAGTCCCCTTCAAGCTGTTTAACCTTTAGTAAAACACAGAGGATTTTACTTCCGAGATGGTGACTGGCAGCTGCAGGCAGAGCACAGCCTACAGATGTGGGAGGTGTAGCCTGGGCCAGCTTATGGGCTCTCGTGATACCATCTGACTCTCCTCTGCCAGAGCCTGGATCTAGATTGTATCCAAGGCTCTTGGTCACCCTCTTGTTACCAATCAGGTACAAGGCTACACTGCTTATGACCCGTGTTCGTTATTACGGGAATTAGGAGAGTGTCCCACCACCTATCCATGTGACACAATCTCTATCACTAGTGCAGCCACTGCTGGTGATGTCTGTCACCTAGTGGCAATGCTTTCATTGTGGGGACCAATAACAACCATTTTTGTTTGCACCAAGTGTAACTGTTTTGAGCAATGAGATAGCTCAGCTGGCAAAAGCTTTTCAGATAAGCCTCATGACCTAAGTTTTATCCCTGGAACCTGCAACAGAAGGGGGGAATCAATTCTGAATGATGAGAATTCGGCTCTGGAACCAGGATGGAAGAGGAAACAGTCGGCTCTCTCTCATTCTCTGTCCCAAGTTCCAGGTCAGTGTGGTCCATAATAGTAAGCATGTGGACAGTGTAACCATAAAAGTGGCCTAGTTTGTTCTGAACCCGTCCCCATTCCAGGACAGTTCTTGGGAAGCAGGCATCCCAAGATAGGAGACTTCAAAAAGGAAACACCTTGGAAACTATTAACCAAAGTGCAAAGTAAACAACAGAACAGTGCTCCCTCAGCTGCCACAAGCCAGCATGGCTGGTCGCTGTGAAGAACCCTCCCCACTCTAAAGGGTAAGGAGTAATAGGTGGGTTCATGGGGCATGGGAGGCCGAGGAGGAAGGTATCACATTGAGGACCTGCTTGCTTTAGTGGCATCTGTGTTCCTGGTCAGCAATGCACACATGGGCAATACTTGTAATAGCAAGGTGTCCCTCGGGTACACTCATGTCCCCTACTCTTAAGGGAGCACTGTACTCATTGACCAAGAATTCTTCCAAAGAACAAAACCACGACCTATGCACAGGTTCACCCCAGGCTAGTGTTGGAAGATAAGGGAAACCTCTAAATCTAAATATGACCTTTCTTCTCTACCTGAAAAGGACAAGTGGCCAAAGATGTTAATGACTTTGCACCCAAAGGCTTGAATCTTCTGTCAACATTTATTTTTATATCCATTGAAAACAAGTTTCAAATTCACACCGAAGAAGTTGCCTAAGGCAGCACACCTCCCCCTTTCCACAGCTTCTAGCTTATGTGTTTAGGAGAAGAGCTGGTAAGAGTTTAGACATCAACCCAAGTGCAAATTAACCAACAACAAACTTAATTTCACAAACTGCTATTACTCACTGTGATTATTTCCTCTGAAGATAGTCCTGGCAGCTTCGAAGGAACAGCTGCAGCCTTCCCTCCTTGCTTTCCCTCCTCCCTCTTTTTCCTTCCTTCCTCCCTTCCTGCAACAAGACTGGGAAGGAAGGCGGGGTTCTCAGGAATAGCAAAGCCTCAGGCAGTTCTTTCCTGAGCGGTTCTCAGGCACAACTGTGAGCTCGGCTGGAAAGATACACATGTCTGCAATTGTCAGCTGCACATGGATGTGTGACACTTTCGGAGAAGTTACCTTTCAAGCAGTCGGGGTGACTTAAGTTCAGGCTTCCTGTATGTGCTGCTCTTCCAGGTTTCCTTCTGGAGATAGGCTTCTTTCTTCCTGGTGACCTGGCTTCATGTAAACACGCAGCATCACAGAGAAGTTCTGTGGGCTACCTGCATTTTTTCCCACATGTTTCCCACTCCGTACCTGGCACACTATCCTACTTAGATGCTTGGAGAGAGAGGGGGGAGAGGGAGGAAGGGGGCTGGCCCATCTCTTTGTAAACACATTTTCCCATATGCAGAGGAAAGAACTTGCCTTTCTACTAGTGGGGAAAGTGTGTGTGATAGTCAGGCTATATTTTAGCCTAAGTTACTCCATACTGGACAAAACAGTAGAGCTTTAGGCAGTGCTTTGCTCTAGGAGACTTCTTTATCTTATTTTTTAAGACAACTTCTTTCTATGTAGACTTGGCTGGCTTGAAACTTGATATGTAGAAAAGTGGTTTTGAATCTCTACAAATCCACCTGCCTCTGCCTCCTGAATACAGGGATTACTTCAAGTGCTAGGAGATTCCATTTTTACAACCATTGTTGACTCCATTTTGAGGAAGGATGATGGAAGTCACTGCACAGACCTAGAAACTGCATCATCTATCAGGCACGCCCACAGTACAGACAATGACTTATTCCTGAGAGCAGAAAGAGAACATCATCCTAGTTTATTGGGGGAGCTGACACTGCAGGGCACATGGGTGGAGCGCAGAAACAGGGTTCAACAACAAACGGGACTGATGAAGGGAATGGAGAACCTCATAGTGTTGGACAGCTGGTTCTGCCAAGGCATGGCCCAGGACAAACTATCATGACACCTGCTAAGTGGGCCTCCAGACTGACAGGCAGCCTTTCCCACGTGTCCTTGGAGCTTTAGCTTGGCTGTCCCCTGCAGTTGATGTGGCCCCCTTGACTGCCTGTCCATCTACCTGTTAACCCCCCTGGACCTGCTTCTGACCCATTCCTGGCTGAAGATCATCTGGGCTTCCTTTTCGAAGCAGAATTCTGCATTCATTAGCAGACTCTAACCCCTGCAGCAGTCCCCTCTGGGCCCTGCTCACGTTCTGTCACAGGATAGACTCGGTCCACTCCTGAAACCTCATGAACTCTGCTATAGCCTCTTTAACTTGCATTCATTCTGTAAACCATATATACAAGCAGAGAGATATAGATATGTTTACTGTGTGCTCTGTGAATTAATATAAGCAATTAAGATTGGAATAAAAAAACTTGCATTTGTCTCAGCCAGGAAATCAAGGCAGGACAGGATTTTATATGAGATAAATTGATATCTTTGAAACCACAAACCTCGTGAAGCCATTGTTATTCAATAAATTCTGACATTGTAGGACATAATTGTCTATTATTGGAATAGCATGTTCATGCAATGCACATCCCACATTAATGTCCCATAAATTTAAACCCAGAATATCAACTAACATGCCTAGACCTGAGGCTGGGAGTTACGGCTCCCTTGTGGAACAGGTATCTTTTGGGTTTATCTATGTGCTAACCTGTGCAAGCTTCTACCCAGATGGTAAATATCCTGTCTGAAGTCTACGTAGGCTGATCACAAGCAAGACTGAACACAACTAGCTCTGATTTACATCAAAGTGTGAATTTCTGCTGAAGATGTAAATCTGCACAACAATTTAAGTCTGAAAGGGACTTTGGGATTAGGAATCCTGTTCCTGTATCTCTACAGCATCTTCTAGCACAGCATCTTCAAGCATCTCTACATCATGAGCACAGAATCTTGTAGCTTGACAGTCACTATTGAGTCAGCATGACTCATATTCTCCCTATCACCTGCAAAAGGTTAAAATTGAACCTAATTCAGAGATTCTGTGTGGGAACTGGATTGAAGGTCATCATATCGTGATTTTAAACAAGATTGATAAGCATTCATTTTATAAACAATATCTAGGAAGACATGCCACCTACTTCAAAAAAGGAATTCTACTTAGGTTCCTCCGATTTGTCCAAGTGACAATAAAGTATAAAAGGATGATTTCTCAGTCTGAATTATTAAAGTGGAGAGTTGGTATCTGGGATGCCTGAAAATATAGCAATATAACATATACTTGTTAATTTTCTTTTACTTCCCTAAATTAGTACAAATTATTGATGCTTCCATTTTTGTTAGCCTAGGCCTGTCATGTACCTTATCTTTATCTCAGAGAAGAATTCCATTTTGGGGATAAGCTTTATGTACACTGTGTGAAGTGTGTCTCTATCCTGTCTCACCTGCCTACAGCACCTTCTGATTGGTCTAATAAAGAGCTGAACAGCCAATACCTAGGCAGAAGAGGATAGGTGTGACTTCCAGGTAGAGACAGGAACTCTGGGAAAGAATCTGCTGCATGGGAGATCTTCTAGCCAGACATAGAGGAAGTCAGACGTGTGGTACTGAAGAGAGGTAACAAGCCATGTGGCAAAAAGTAGATTAATATAAACTGATCAATTTGTTTTAAAAGCTAGCTGAGAGCAAGCCTATGCTAAGGCCAAGCTTTCATAACTAATAAAAAGTCTTCATGTCATTATTAGAGAACAACTGATATAAAGACCCATTATACTCCATGATTTGTTTAGATATAATTCTTCACTTGCTTTCCAACATCCCCTCATGTTTAATTCAGATTCAGCAGCTTCTATGTCGGGGGGAACATGTAGTTCACACACACACACACACACACACACACACACACACACACACACACATCCCTAGAGCTGGACCAACTGGAATAATTCATCCCGTTATCCATAGGTGCAAATGGAAGGGAGAATCATCTCAGAGAATAGTTACTTTTTTCAGATGTGGACCAAGGACTGGGGAAACTTCTCTATGCCTTTGCTGGCTTTAGCAAGAGCCAGTTAGTACTAGAGCTCCAACCACTATTGTGCAGACGCTAATAGGAGGAATGTCTCATGACTGTACTTCTCACAAATACACTATTCTTGCCAAATATTATGTATCATTTCAACAAAATACTTGTCATGAGCCTAGCTTTTAATACAGATCCCAAAGAACAAGAGATAAATTATCAGGTCAGCTGAAAAAAAATTTACTCAAGCAAATGATTGTTGGTCTTCAGCATGTGGACTTATTTTAAATAAATTACCTGTGGCTAATTATCATCTCCTAATTTTTATCCCTAGTCTTTAGTCTTAAATTCAAGTCCTATGAAACCTATGCCTGTAATCATGACTCGAGAGAGAAGTGGGTCCTTCTGAGGCAATTAAATAAACAGGTCCACTTTAATTTTTTATGCTAAACTATAATATTTTGTTAGGAAAATATGAGTTTCCACCTTATATGAAATGCTGCACCTTTAAACATACTTTTAAGACTGGAAAGTCCTGCTAGGCAGGTATGTTCTAGAAGGCTGAATGCAAACATGTTCTGCTAGCCATTCATTTGTGACTTCAATCATTACTGTGACTGCATTTTCTGCAACATAAATGCTAAATTATACATTATGCATCTTTATAAGCACATCAGATCAATTATTAAACAGACCAGTAGAAATGATCATATTACAAACTTAAAATAAACTGAGCTACAAGGTAGAGTTCATGACTTCATTTAATATTGATAGCAGCTCAATTTAACAGTTGAAAAAGCACATACCTTTAATAAATTTGGTGTGAATGATTATACAGCCTGACATTGAACTATTGTACAGGAGGGTATACATATAAATCTATAAGTAGAATTATGTACATTTCAATATATACCATATATTTTTCCTACTCACAATTTTCTTTTGATAAATGAAGCAGTTTCACTGTACACAGATGTGCAATGCTACATTATGTCCTGAGTAATTGAGGGATTATTAATAAACTACTGCAAATTCTCTTTCTCTTTTTAGCTAATGATCCTGAAGATTCTGTACTAAAACATGAACGAAAGGGTATTTAAAAGATTGCATCCAGCGTTGCACTTGTTTTATGCAGAAAAAGCTCAAAAATGGACAACAGCCATTGAGGTTTAGGAAGATGCCCTCAAATATTGAAGGTTTAAGCAATGTCTTATTTGTAGGGTTTCTACAAGTTCTAAGTGATGGTGCCTACATCCAATTTGTCAGGCATGGAAGACTCTTTTCATGATTGGCCTATAGATCCTTTTTGCAGAACAGGACATTTGGTGTAAACTTCAGTGTTTAGGTATATTAAGTCCCAATCCAAATGAGTAAAACAATACGACATAACTCAAAACATCTTTGAAATATAGCCAGTCACATGGAAGGAGTAGAAAAAAAACAAGCATATTTTGGTGAAAGAAGAAACCAGATGCAAGTCATTTAAGAGTGGTCTGGTAAGCCACCACTCTGGGAGGTCCCAAGTTGGTTTGGCTCCAGGAGCCCCAAGATAAGCAAGCCACATATCCATCTTGCTGCAGGGGACTGACTTGCTGCACAACATGAAGGAAGCACTACGGGAAAGGCCACGTTCAAGTGCAGAGGTACAGCAACAACTGCCGGTCAGGGTCACCCTTGGCAGGCAACGCAGCCCACTCCCAAACTCAGGCACTAGATATGGTGTGTGAGGTGGTCTGGGCTGGCTGCTGCATGTTGCCCCAACAGGAGGGGGCAGGCTGGGGTCCTGCTGTGGGAGTTGGCCTGCATTGGAGACACTTTGATGAGAAGGCACTGTGTTGGTGGTTCCTCTGTCACCTCAGATCTATCCCGTTCCATGGCTGCTGTAGTCGAAGACTCCTTTCTTGAAGAACGGCGAGAACTCACAGATGGTGTGCTTGGACAGGGTCAGTCCTACTTTGTTGATGTGAAGGGGGGACGTCTCAGACTGGAGCATCACACTGAAAAACTCCCTGAGGTATTTCTGGGAAAAGACAAAAGTGAAGAATATGGTCAAGACAGTGCTAGAGTCAAGGAGGGGAGGGAGAATGCCCAAGGTGCAACTGATCTGCACATACAGTTATTTTATAAACAAAACCAAGAAGAGAATGCTCCAAAGGCCCTTGACATTGTCAGTCAATGTAGAGTAGACAGGGATGTGATGCCCAGGTCCACAGTAGAAACTTCTTTGGCTCTGGGTTCTAATCCACAGAAATGTTACCTGAGGCCTACCTGGAGGCAGTGCCATGTGGAAGGCCAGCGGTGTTACAGGACATAACAATTTTACCTTACCTAAAATGTTTTCCTCTAAAGTTTCATAGGGGTGGGTGTGCATTTGTCTCTTCTTTGAAGCCTATGTATAAAACGGGATTGGCTCCAATACAGAACATTTAAAATTTTCACTTCTATTAATCATCACCAGTAACAAAGTGTTCTTCCTAAGTTGAAAGGTGAACTGCTCTGGGCTTTTTTGTTATTCCCTTCTCCACGGCAGGTGCTCATCGCAACAGCACTTGCCTTGCATGGCACTGAGAGAGAAGGAATGCCTGCGACAAGGCTCCAAGATGCGGAGAGAGAACTCAGAAGTGCATGCCTGAAACATGCATTAGAGGAGAAGAGGATGTACAAGAACAGCGCCTATATCTCAGGTCAGGCAAATCGTGTCAACACAGAAAATGAACTGTCTCTGTTCATTTAAAAATACACACAATCCTGGAACAAACTCAGAAATTAAGCATTATTATTTTTGACTGTAACAAAACAAAATGGAAGCCCTAATAACCCTAGAGCAGTGGCTCCCACCTAGGTGTTGTAGCTCACAGGTTACCAGGTAATGTGTGAAGACCTATAACTGACATGTGTTGAGGGAAGCTCTGGAGCCCTGGGATAAGGAATTGTTTTGCTCTGGCTGAAGTTTGCCCTAGAGGAAAAATCATCTTCCTTTATGAATGAGGAGCCTTATCTGTCCTTTAAAGAGGTCACTTAGTCCAAATAAGTGTGTTAGCTTTTGCTTAAATTAATGGCAAGGGCTAAAGCAGCCTTTATATACCATTACTACCACCACCAGACTTTGTACACTTTATAGAAGAAGCTGAATATGCAGAGATAAACTGCATATTCCTTTTGAACGTTTTCTGTAGTGCCAAGGACAGAATCGCCAGTCTTGTGCTTGCCAGGGCAATCACCCTCGCACTGAACTATACTCCCAGACCTTAAACTGTGCACACATGAAACTACCGCCAAGCCAAGATAACAAACGCTTGCATCACCACAGAAGTTTCTCAAGTCACCTAGTTTAGCACAACCTTGACACTCTCCCTGGAATGACACTTTTCTCTTGAAACAGACATTTTCTATTGAGGAAGCTGCTGGTAGGGCACACCAGAGGCTGGCCATCAAGCATAATGATTCAATAACAAGAAATTTTAACTAAAACTTGGTTTCCTGGCTCAGTATTTCTAACTTGCTGGCCCCAATAAACCCTCTCCACAGAGGATTCTGAAGCTGAAATCGGGAAAAGACAAGAGACTGCCTAAACCAAGTGAGAAGAACAAAGATTGCAGCCCTGGCATGTTTCTCACATCAGAAGTCAAAACAAAACAAAACAAAACCTTGACTTAAAGTTTTCCTAGTTGGCAATACTGGGAGAAGATCAAATTTGCTGGATAGATGGGAGGTGCTGTCTTCTTCAAATGGGTGAAATAACCAAGTTTAAGACCTGAAACTCTGAAGTTGTTAGAGAAAAAAGTAGGGAAAACAAGTTGAGGTCTAGGCATAGGCAGGCTTTTCTCAAGAGGAATCCAGATACTCAACAAATAAAGGCAACAAACGGCCAGCAGGAGGGGTCCCATGAAATTAAAATGTTTTTGTAAAAACAGTCAAGCGAACAGACAGCCCAGAGAATGGGAGAAAACCCTTGGAAGTTATACACCTGATGTTTAATGTCTAAAACATAAAAAGGATGCAGAAAACAAAGCAAAGAAATCAACTCAGTCAATAAATTAGCTAATGAAATGAACATACTTTCTCAAAAGAGGAGCACCAAAGGTCAATTAACAGACGAGTTCAACTTTGCTAACCATAAGAGAAATGTGAACCAAAACTACCCCAGGATTCCATCTTACCCTGGTTGGAACAGTAGCCCTTAAGAAAACAACAAATGCTGGCAAAGACATGGGCCAAAGGGAACCCATATATGCTGCTGGCGGCAATATAACTAATCCAGCCACCATGGACATCAGAAGATTTCTAAAATTAATTAATTAATTAAAACCAAAATAAAACAAAAACCTGACTAACAGCAGACCTTCTGTGTGACCTAGCCATTTCACCTCTAGTATTTACCTAAATGACCCCATGTCCAAATGTCACGAGACATTTCAGCATCAATGCTTACAATGGCACCAATCACAGGAGCTAAATTACTGAACCAGACTCAGTGTCCCACAACAGAGGGATGGATAAAAATAAAAAAAGAGGAATATACACACAGTTAAACGCTTTTAGCTGTAAAGAAGAGAGAAACGGTGACATCCTCAGAAAAAATAGACACAAGTAGAGACAATCATGTTAAGCTAATAAAGCTAAACAGAAGAAGACTTAGGTAGTTTGGACGTAATTGGCCCCCATGAGCTCAAAGGCAGTGGCATGATTAGGAGGCCTTGTTGAAAGAAGTGTCACTGGGGAGGCGTGTGGGTTCCTTCTTTCTTCGTGGTCCATTGGCCACCAGGCCACAGGGAAAAGAGTGCAGAAGCAACAAACAAGGACTTGTGAGGCCTGTGGCAACTTGATGCCACAGCCTTCCTTAATGGCAACAGCCTTCTCGGAGGCTGCTTCAGTGTTGCAGCTCACATTTACTCCAGAGTAAAAGGAAATACAAAGCCTGAGGAGAGTGGCTGGGGCATCACCTCCTTTGCATTACACAGCAGGATCCTATCACAAGGCTTCACACGTGGCAGCAGGGTCCTATAGCAAAGCTCCTAACATATGTCTCACTACCATAAGAGCAGCAAGAGGAAAGCTCTTGCAGGGAACTGGGTCAATAGTCACACTAGAGATAAGTCTGGGCCTAGAGACATTCGCCAAATATCTCTTAGATATCCTAAGATATCTGGGCCTAGAGACATTCTCCAAATAAGGTCAGGTAGAGCACATGACACCTCTACTGGGAGTTGGAGGGGGGCAGGCTACATGTTGCACTGAGCACGGAGAGAGCGGCTAGGCCATGGGAAACTGCAACCTCTGACCAGCTGGGCCTCCCAACAGGGGTGGGCTTTACGATCTCCTATGCTTAAGCTATGCCTAGTGTGGACACAGACAGTTTACTTCCTGTTGCCTGTGGATCAAGATGTAGAACTCTCAGGTCCTTCTGCAGCACCATGTCTGCCTGCATGCCACCATGTCCTACCATGATGATAATGGACTGAACCTCTGAAACTGTAGCCATCCCAAGTAAATGTTTTCCTTAATAGAGTTGCTGTGGTCACAGTCTTTCTCCACTGCAATAGAAGTCTTGACTAAGACAAAGACAAACATTTACATATTGTGCGTGGTTCTGAGGTCTCATATGTATGTAGGAAAGAGACTTGGAAACTCTAATAAAGTCATGTAAGGGGCAAAGGGAACCTTTGAGGGGGTGAGAAAAGAGAGTACTGGAAATATACTACAAATTATATACATATAAAAAGTGCCAAAAAAATAAGAAAGATTGGGAACAGAAGTATCCTGAATTGGTAGATAAAGTCATTTCCAGATGACATAAGGTTATTAAACAAGACTCCCAGCATCAGCTGTGTGATACCTCCCAACAAGCTGCTGGTCTAGGGGGCCCTCGAGGCCACTCAAGCAGTCCAGGTTATTGTCACTGCTCTATGTTGCCCATTAGCAGTGCACAATGTGATTCTATTTCTGGATACATCACAGGTTAGAACACAGAGAATCAAGAAGCCGGAAGCTGATTCAAGCTGGCTAGCTCTCCCAGGGCTAGAAAGCGCTATCCAGGATGCTGGAGAAGAAAAGTCATCAACAGTGCTACTTAGCTGTGGACCCAGTGCAGTATACTTTCGGCCAGTCAGGCAAGATGTAATAACCTGGTGCAGTCGTGCCATGAGTATTACGGGGGTAATGGATCACTTCCTGCTTTGAGGCCTGCTCCATAGGAGGAAACTGATATCTGGTACTGTAAACCTAATCAAAAGATGGTACTCCTTAATCAGTTACCAATCAAGGTGTCTCAGAGACATGCTCAAAGGCCAATGATTGGGGCATGCCCTCATTTGAGACTCCCTCAGGTAACTCTGGGCTATGTCAAGTTGACAGTTGAAGGTAGCCAAGGAGAGCCAGAGCAGCTTTAGGGTGCAAAAACTCATACCTGGTCAAAACACCAAGAATAAGTGATTGGTGAACCTAAATGGGTTATCTAGATCATCCCCTCCCAGGCTCAGGGACACTGAGTGTGTAGTGGGGTTACGATTTTAAGAGCTTAAGGAAGGAGCAGAGTGTATAGCACTCTGTCTTCTGGGCACAACACAGTCAGCACTCTTGGTTCAGCAGTTGTCATTATTCACTTAAGACCTGGAATAAGATTGGGCCCAGAAATATCCCATCAAGGAATGGGGAGGGGTTCATGAGGCTGCACCCTTCCCTGAGGAGCTACAGCCAGTTCATGGTTACTGGGACACAAAGAGGCATTTCCTTCAGTGACATGGTCACTGGCAAACTACCCATACCCTGGTAAATAATCTCTCACCCATATTTCTGAAAGCAAGCCTAATTAAACTAATTGGTCCACAGACAGGACAGACAGACAGATGAAAATAGGAAGGAGACATGCCTTTAATCACAGCACTTGGGAGTCAGAGGCAGGCAGATTTCTGTGAGTCTGACACCAGTCTGGTCTACAAAGTGAGTTCCAGGACAGCCAGGGCTACACAGAGAAACCCTGTCTCAAAAAACAAAAAACAACAAAAAATAAAAACAAAACAAAAAACCCTTCAGAGGATTATCGGGGATAAATTTGATCAAAAAGAAAAAGAAATCCATCATCATATATGACTAATATTTGCTAATAAAAATCATGAAGAAAAACAAGGAAATAACTTTAAATGGGAAAGTTGTGGGCTTGCCTAGCTGTGCACTGAACTGTGACTGATGTCCATAGCTTCCTGCAGGGACAGAGGGGAACTTCTGTGCAGAAGTATAGTCTCAGGAGCAGTCCCTTTTCCACGAGCCAGGCAGAGTGCATTAACAGCAGACTGTCTGCATCAAGTTTGCCTTCCAGATGAACTCTGACTGACTACAAGGCAATTGGAATCCAAGAACGGATGTTGTATCAACATTTGTCATAATTAGTTCACAAAGTAGGGTCCTTTTAAAGGGCCAATAAAGCCTGAAATTGTGCGTAATGAGAAGCAAAGTTAAAATGATAAATAAAAGAAAAAGAGCAAGTAGTGGAGACACCTTCCTTATCACAGCATGGCCATTACAAAAGAGCCATAAATCTACCGAAGGTAAGGACCTTTTCTTCAAATAAACTCATTACCATGACTTTATGAAACCTCCAGACAGAAAGATCTGATCTGGCCACCTCTTCACATTGCAAAACTTTCTCTCTCCAGAACAGTTTCCTGTGTAGTATGAGGATGGGCAGTTGGCTTCTTTGACACACACAGCTTCTGTGGTGAAACAGCATGCAGCTAGTTAACAGTCTTCACGGTGACCACAAGGTGCTCCTAGGCTGTACAACAAGGCATGGCCTTTACTGGCTATGTCTGAAGCGGGCTGATCAAATTCCAGTGAAGGACAAAACTAAGGGCTGTGGGTAGGGCTAGAAGTAGACAGAAGCATTCCAAAAGTTCCTCAAGGTCGTGGTGTCTTTTCTCTGCAATCCTCAGTCAGCCGTGGCCCACTGTCTAGTTTAGGAAAAGTGTTGAGATATGACATTGACGATTGCTTTTTATGAGCTAATTTAAGTTTCAATATATGCCTGGAGGATGTTACATAATATGAGTATATAACCTAATGAATTTCTCCCGATTGAATATACCTATGTGATCAGCTGGTTATAAATAGCATGACACTTCGCATCCTGCCGGCCTGCCTTGCGTTCCTATCAACTGCAGTCCTCTTCCTGAAGTAGCAGTGGTTCACTGTCTGCACTTCCACCGGTTAACAATGCTGTTGTCTGCTTTCCACTCCAGTTGATGAACACACTCTCTGTGTCTGATTCCCACTGTTTAATGCACCTCTGTCAGAGTTCCACTGTTCAGTGTGTGCGATGCATGAGCTCTGAGTGTGTAGCTGTGGCATTCAGGATCCTTTACTGTTTTATCTTTCAGGTGATCAATAAGGGGAACTGATAATAATGAGTTGTTTGATCTTTCTGAGTTCTGCCTTAATAGTGAAATCCACTTTCCTTGTATCCTGTATAGATTATGTAATTATGATTATATATATATATATATATATATATATAGTACTTAACACATATTTACATTAATGATTTTTGTTGCTTGGGCTCAAAGTGTTTCCTACCACATCTGCTGCTGAAGGGAGAAAAAAAAAGCTCTCTGCCAAAAGTATCCTTCTTCTGCAGACCTGCAGACATTCTGGTACTCCAGAAGTCAGCTCAGGAGCCAGGCTGCATCCCCATGAGAAGAGAATTGAAAACACTGAAGGGCATTAGGAGTTTATGTGACTTATCAGGGTCAGAAGTGCAAAGCATGAAAAGGATTTTCTAGACCCAATATCCAACTGCTGTGCCTGCCTTTTACTGAATGCTTTCTCCATTGTAAAATAAAATAGAAGTAGGAATATTTAAAACATGATGCCCTGTTAGGATCCACAGAGGACCAGCAACTTTTGCTTGGGGTGATATCACAATGAGTTGTTGCCCGTTTTATGCCTTAGCGCAGTGGCACCTAGGACAGTAATAGTACCCGTGGGGATGGGCAACATTACGGCCCTGCCATGAAGGCAAGATGGAAAATCAGGTCTGCACGATTGCAATGTAGGAAGTAAGGAAGGATGCCAGAGCAAGTGGGGGTCTATGCGAGTGAGCATGGAGGTTGCTAAAGTGAGGGAGTTGGGGGTGTCTGGAGAGAGCAGGGAAGAGGGGCTGCTGTGATGGTGAGAGGCAAATGAAGCAGAGAGCGGGAAAAAATCCCAGCAACAGAGGACAAATGCTCATGGCTTACTTGTTTACAGTCTGGCTGGTAGAATTTAAGAATAAGAAATATATTGGACATATCTACCTAGGCTTTGAACTTTTTGCCACTTGAACCAACATTAAGGCATAAAGAAAAGCTTTCTTATCAATGCTTTCAGAAAATCAAAGTTAGATGACCAATCTTCAAGAAGCATTTCAGCACTGACACATAGCACCGTGATTTTCTTCAAAGGTTTCCAATGCAGTTTACAGTCTAGGAAAGACTGCGAATTCAGGGACAGCAAGCTGGTGGAGGTGACAGGAGAGACAGACCCTTGTATATCTGCCATGTTCTTTAAGAAATTCTCGCAAACAAATGAAGACAATATCCTGTAAAAAACTGAGCTTTTGTTTTATTTGTTGTTTATTTATGAAATTAAAAATGTTTACATCATTTACTCATTTCATTTCCATCTCCTAATCAATTTCTCATGAACCTATGAACCTCCCACCTTGCTTTTGCTTGAGTTCAAGGCCTCTATTTCTCTGTTGTTTTATATTATATATGCTATATATTATGCACAATATATGATATTATATATGTTATATATTTTTCTAAATGAGTATATAAAAATTTTTTAGTCTATATAATGTTAACATATACATATATATATATAAATTTATATGATTTCAGGGTTATTATTTACTTTTTAAGTCAGTCTTACTATGTACACTCTGAAGTCCAGGATAGTCTCACAGCTTGCACCATGAGTTTTTAAAGATGACAAATGATGGAAGAAGCTGGTGTATGTATGACTGTCACAGACACAAAACAATGAGGTCTCTGAATGCCTTCTTGTTTAGCAGACTCTACTCTCCAGTGAAACAAGGCTTTCCTGCCAAGCTCCATTTATCAATGACTGGCAAAGTTCTAAATACTGTGAGAATACTTAAAGGTGTTTATTAAATTCCTATAGTAACTTAATGAAATTATTAGGGGGCCTAATAACTACCAATTGAGAAGCAGACCCAGGAAGGCTAAGTAATACCCCACAGGTCCCTGGGCACATAAATTAGACAGCCAAGACTCAAAACCAGGACTCCGCCTACAGGTTGATGACACCTACTAGGATCACCCACAGAGCTCCCTCTGCTGAGACCATCTTGTCCTCAAAGAGCGAAGCCATCTACATAGGCTGTGGGGGTGTTTCAGCTGTTTGAGCCTCATAAGCAAGCTGCCTTTCCAAGGCTTACTGGCACTCCAGTGGGGACCGCTGCACCCTGGACACTTTATCCTTCATGCTTTTCTGCAGAGGTGACACTCACAGTGACTTCAAAGACCCTGGCCATTTTCTTGATTGCCCTGCTTCCATTTTCCTTTTTAGAGTGCACCCAGGTCTCCCCTCTGAAGAGACACCCATTCTTTGAAGAAAGCTCATCTGGCTTATTAAGGAAAGAAGGCTGGAGGTTTTTTCCCATGGATATTCTGGGGTTGACATATCACAGTCACAAAGCTACTGGAGTCAGCACTTGAAATGTGCTAGAACCAAAGGTTCTTTGGGGACTCGGCAAGGCGTTTCCAGGTTGCATAGCTACTGCCATGGAGAACTTTCAACAGTGAGTGAAACTCGAGGACCAGAGTCTTTGATCTCTGTCCCTTGCTGGGCTGAGAACTGGTGACTCTCATTTTCTCAAGCGGCCACAGTCAGCTGCTATGATCACAATACAGTTTACTGTAAACAGGTGGGAGACACCCACATGTTACATATGGATCATGACTGAGTTCTTCATGCTTGGCTAGCTGTCCATCAAGGTGTCTGCCCATGACATTCCTCTCCTAAGAAGACTGTGGTTCTTGAGAATAACAGTCCAGATGAGGCAAAGCAGCTAGTGGCACATCCTCAGACAAGCATCAGGTTGGGAGGAGGATTCCCTAAATTTTGATCTACATCTAGGCTTATTTTTTAATTTCCTCTGCTACTTCAAGACATAATTAAATATGACTAGTCTTCTGTACCAACAGGGCTAGTTTGCTCTACTGGAGAAGTTAATAGCTCTGAAAGGCAAAACACACTCTATAGCAAGACAGTGGTAAACATGTATACAACCTATGAAATTTTCATTTGTCCCCAGGATGCAGTATATTGACTAGGGTTTGCAAGCCATGACTCTGAACTAATGTGCGGCTACATGCACAGACCTACTTGATGAAGGTCAGTAGATTGACATGATTCATGCGCACCTACATTAATACTACTCCAGCTAACCATGGGCTTTACCTGCTGGAAGAACTGAGAAAGTCTAGCCTACAGGCAGTCTTTGCTGGGTTTCCCACCAGACTCCAGACCTTCAAATGACAAGTGAGGGTGACCTTAGATACAGTTCAGGGCCTCAGCTGTCTACCTAAGCAAAACCTTCCAGGGCCAACAGGGCATCTCCACGTGCAGCCCCTTCTAATTTTAGAACTGCTGTATTTCAGGCCTGGGATCTTGAAGGAAGGGAAGGTTTGGGAATAGGGGAGGAGGAATAAAATCAGCAAACAGTGTGAGGGAGTTAGGCTGTCACACGCAGTAGGGCTATGTGGAGCAGGCAGAATCTAGATTCAGGTCAACAGAGCCCTATAAACAGTGTTCCCAGTCTCTGAGCATTAGAGCCTCTGAGATATCCTTTACTTACAGATGAGGACACTGGCATCAAGAGGCCCTTGACTTAGCCACCGTCAGGAGCCACAAAGGATTGGCTCTTCCAACCTGGGAGAAAATCAGAATATTCTCATATGACCCTCAAAGGTCATGTCCTGAAGTCAGAGATGAAATGTGACCTATCTTCAGGACTTTCAATACCATGTTAACGTAGGCTTCTGGAATACTCTCTGACTTTCAGTCAGTGTGTGTGTGTGTGTGTGTGTGTGTGTGTGTGCAGGTGGGGATAATTAGGGCCTTCAGAAGTGTTCAGAGGTCTCAGCCCTCTTCTCTGTTGGCTCCTTCCCCTCTATCTTAATTAGCAGGGGATGAAGTCATGACAATTTTCTGCTATTAAGAAGGTTCTGTTTTAATAAGACAACGGGAGCTGGGGCCTGCTCCTTATTTCACGTGTAATCTATCACTGCGCTGTGTCATTCTAACGATTTTTCTCAATTATCTCATTGTTGTGGAACTTTCTTCCTTTTACAAAATTCTAACATAAATCTATAATTTAAAGTTACTGAAATCATTGAAATTGAAATGAAATGTTCTTTAGAAATGTAATAGAGCCCCATCTGCCGTTTTACTGTGACATTTAGCAGGCAAGAGAGTTGAAGGGCATTCCTCATCTCCAGAAGCCATTAGGTGGGATCATAAGACAAGCATCCGCTTAATAAGACCTACAGGATCCATTTACCTGACAGAGAAAGTTGGAGAATTTGTCATTGACTGATGAGTTCTGAAGACATTCCGGGTCCAGATGGAGATACCCTGGGATATCTCCAGATCTGAGAAAGGTCTGGTTCTTACTGTGTTATAAATCAATCCAGTAGGCTTTATGAGATTCACTCGCCCAAGACTTCCCACTTTCAAGCTCCCACAAATACTACCCTGACCACTTCTCACTGGCATTTTAGAAACTCTACAACTTAGCTGCACTGGATCATCAGATATGCTGGATGCAACTCCTAACCTGACCTAAGTGACCCGCACACTCTGATGAAATGAGGAAAATTTGGTACAGGTGACACAAGCATGTATCCAGCAGTTACTGCACACCCGCCCTCCATGAAATACCATGCCAGGCCTTGGAACCAAGTGTTGCGCAGGACAGACACACAGCCTCCCTCTCAGTGTTCGGAATCACACCTCTCTTGCTGATGCCTTGTCCTGTCATCTAAACCCACCTATCTTTTCACTTTTTCTTGATTAGTGAAGAAAGTAATGGTTTTCTTTTTTTATTTTTCTTCTTCTTCTTCTTCTTCTTCTTCTTCTTTTTTTTTTTTTTGGTTTCTTGAGACAGGGTTTCTCTGTAGCTTTGGAGCCTGTCCTGGAACTAGCTCTTGTAGACCAGGCTGGTCTCGAACTCACAAAGATCCGCCTGCCTCTGCCTCCTGAGTGCTGGGATTAAAAGCGTGCGCCACCACTGCCCGGCAGTAATGGTTTTCTTTATGGGATTTTCATTCATTTGGTTTCTGCTGATCCTTGCTCTAGAGTCTCTTCACCAAACTTGGTACTCCTCCTGCTAGTCACCTTCTACCCCAACTACCTCTTCTTCCTTTTGCTTTCTTGTTACATGTATTATGTTATCCTATTTTTCAGAATTTCTTCACTTATTTTTAGCCCATCCCAAATCTCCTTTAAGACTTCCTTTTTCAACTTATGGCCCCCTTTATGGCCTTTGCTCACATACCCACATTTAGCTTAAAACCTAAGATGCACATATAAGAGAAAATGTGTAGCACTTGTCTTTCTAAATTGGGGCTAATTTAATAATAACTTATAAAAATAATTTACAGTTCTATGTGTTCTTATGAATGCCATGTCATTTCTCTCATTCATATATATATATATATATACACACACACACGCACACACACACACACACACACACACACACACACACACACATATATATATATATATATATATAAAATCTTTTAGGGTAAGTTTAAATTTGTTTTTTGTTAGCTGCTTTGGCCTGACTTTGTTGAGGACTGAGCCTTTCCCCGTGTCTGTGCTGGGCTAGCTAGAAAGTCAGCAGTGGATAGGAGTCAGTGTTTGCCCTGAGTCACTTGCAGTCCAATCAGGTATGCATAATAAAATTGTTATTAAAATATGGCCAAAAGGGAAAGGGAAGAGGGCTTTTGGAGCACTCACCTAGACCCCGGAGGTGGTGAATGAATGTTAAGCCTGACAGGTAGGAAAGGAACAGCGGGAGGGTGTGGAGGAAGAGACAGGAAGGAACTAGTTTTCAGCAGGGTGAGAGCTCAGTGAAGCCTAGAAACAGGAGACAGAGTTCAGGGCACAGTCAGCAGCCTGTTTGCCCCACACGCGTCTCCATCTAGGCTGGGCTTTGCAGGCCAATGGGTACCATTAATGTTATGATGTAGGTCCTTATAGTACGAAAGATAACCCTCTCGTTCGACACTGCCACTTTTTTTGGATAGATCACACAGAGGTGGTGGGCATACTCTGTACCCTGCACCATCTTAGGCATGAAAGCCATCTTATAGTGAAGATAAACTAGATCCACTCCCGTTCATGATTATGTTTCCCAAAGGTTGGGCTATACCCCACCCGTGACCTTAACTACAAATGCTTCCCTACTGCCTATTCTAGGAAACAGCAGCCATGCCCTTGCTTCAAAAGCTTATTATGACCACCTGTCATTACAACCACCTATTGTGGAATGCATTTTCCACAATAAGTTTCCAAATTTTGAGAAGAGCTAAACTTAACTTGACAGAAAGCTGACTGGGAAATGGAGTAGAGCCAGCCTGTGACTTGGATTTACACACTGGAGGGAACACTTGCAGGCGGCTGCTTACACACTCCAGGGTTTTGTCTGAGCTCAGTCCCTGAGAAGGCAGGATGCAAAGGCAGACACAGGATGAAACAGCCAGCTTTGCCCTATCCAGGCTCCACATAACCCATGGGATTTGAGAAGTAAGGAAAGAGGAAATGAATGAAATCTGTTAAGGTAGACTGAAAGCTTCTTTGGTTTCCATCTATAATTTATGATTAAATATAAATTATTGTCCTATTCCACTTCATGCCAGTGACTTCCAATCCTTTTGGCAGTCCTAGTGAGTAACTATCCTCACAAGTAGCAGCTTCTTCTACCTTCACTACCCTAGGTTGGGAGGTAAATGTTTGAAATAAGTTTGAAACCTGGCATTCATTTCTTGATGTTACACAGAAGTCTGAGTGAGAGCTCCCAGTTAAAATTCATCAGGGTGAAAATGTTAGTCTGTGATTACAGCATCAGAACTATTCATAAACGCTATTCAGGGAATCTGCTTTATGAGTTTAATGACATAAGCATATTGTATTGAATTATTATGGTACTGCATCAATTGGATTCATAAATTTAATATACTCAGTCTGGTTCACACATTCTAATAAAATCCAGCAAGCTTTAAAAATTTTATAAGGGATATGTGTTTAAAGTCCATGTGATATTCAGTTTTTGCAGGTTGACACAGTCCTGTTCAGGGTATTAAACAGCTCCAGTGATCATGATGACCCTACCTGACAGGAGCCAGCTCTGGTGAAACCTCTAGACTGAACAAGCTCTACAGGAGGATCAGGACTCAGGACCCACCTGGACAGAGAAGCTGCTGGAGCCTTTCCTTGGAGTGCAAGTCAAAACCATCTTGTACTTTCTGCTCATGAAGAGGAAGAGGAAGGCATATGCCCTAATGCCAGTCAGAGAGAAGAAAGCTTGGCACCTTATTGGACACACTATCATGTTCTGATGGGCTCCATCATCTACTTCACACAGTGGCTAGAGGGCGAAGAACAGGGGGATCAAGGTTTGGGAGGGGGCAGCTGTGAGAGACTCCCAGAATGCCCTGGGGGTCTTTCCTGTTGGCTTCAGGTGAGGTCAAGTGGCTCAAAACAGACACATCCAAGCAGCTTCAGCAGCACCGGGGAGAAAGCAGACAGCCATGGAGGCACATTCTGGTGTGTATGGACTCTCTTCCAGCCCTGTGGGCACCTCCTCAGGTACCCAGGACTTTAGAACCACCACACAGGAGCAGGGTAGCGCTGGAGGGTGCCTCACTGCTCTGCACCCCAGTTTCCTCATCTGATTATAGCACCTTCTTAGGAAGAGAAGATTTTATGAGCTCCTGTATGTAAACTCTTCAGGGCAGACTCCAATTCGCAGCATTTCCATAGGAAAAGAGTCAATATTATCTATACTACACTGTCCTCAGGGAGCTGGTAGACAAATATGCTAACTTCCTCCTCTATTAGTGTTTGAGACATATGATTTAAAAACATGGGGAAAAAGTAAGTGCTTTCTCTTGCAAAGCAAAGCAGAAGACAGCATACATGGGAATGCATTTGCCATACTGCCTCTCATCAGGCGCTGGCAGATCTTCATTTCAAGAACTGCTCTCAAGCCAGAAAGAGGAAACGTTTCAAAATGGGGAGTGACGATTAAACATGAACTGAAAACTGACCCACACCACGTAAAAGCTTATTTCAGGCACATTTCCAATCCTGATATCCTGACAAATGCGTTTAGGGGAAAGGCAACTGTTATTTTTTTGTTTAACTATAGAACTATAGAACTATGGAACTATAGAAACTCACAGAGATTCTTGACAATTTGAGATAAAATAGGTGCTCCAAATTAGTACGTGGACTGACAGAATTTTTAGTGACCTTGCTGCAAGGAACCTCTTGGCTAGGATGCACTTATGCACAAATTCAAATGATCAGTTACTAGACAACTAGAGGATCAGGAAGCCACCACACACAGCCTCCCTTGTGGTGGGACTCAGGATAGAGGCCACTCTTAAAGAGGAACACTCTTCTCCCACTGTGGTTGGGTGAATAAAGCATGCCTTTCCTCTAACATCAGTCTACGATAGTTTGTATGTGGACGGTAGCCTCCCTTTGGCTAAAATCCAACTGTCCATGGCCATCTGAACAACACCAAGTTCCTGAACTCAGGGCAAGAGGGTAAGCTTCTCAGACTCAGGGAGGGAAGACCCATTGCCCCTTGCTTTGTTTCCTGAACAAGGGGCTCCTAACAATCCCTGTGGGACTATTTGCCTTGGAGATTACCTTCTTGCCTTGGGCCTTATCTCTTCTCAGTGTCCACCATAGCCCTCTCTTCCTGGGGGAAGCCATGACTAAACCCCAGGTGCAAGGGGCCCCATGGCCTTCAGAGGTAGGCCCATGACCCAAGCCAACTAGGAGGACTAACCAGGGATTTGGATTATCTGCACCAGTGGTCAGTCCTCTGCACCGGGACAATGACCGAGCATGACCGTCAGGCTGGACAGAGGCAGAGAGAAGGCCAGATCAAATTATCTCAAACACATCTCTAATTGAAAAGGATGGAATTAGGCATATATTTCATACAGTAAAATGGTGATAAAATTCCTTTTTCATAGTTATTTATGGTTTTTTTTTTTGGTTTTTCGAGACAGGGTTTCTCTGTGGCTTTGGAGCCTGTCCTGGAACTAGCTCTTGTAGACCAGGCTGGTATCGAACTCACAGATATCCGCCTGCCTCTGCCTCCCGAGTGCTGGGATTAAAGGCGTGCGCCACCACCACCTAGCTTTTCATAGTTATTTATTGATACATATATGTGCCATATGCATGTCTGTACACACATATGTACATATGGTATGCTCACAAAAGACACTGAAGACCAAGTGCCTAATATTTTGGCTAGCCGACAAAAAGCCCTAATAAGATGATAAACACTAAGACACACAGGCTTTCTTCCCCAAAGTTCTTATCAAGATCCTATAAGTTTGCAGGGGTTTCTTTTTCCTGACCAATTTTTCTTTTTTGGTCATATTTTTTTTCTTTTTTGATCGAAAGAAGTTTACTGAATCTGAATTTGTGTTTCAAAGCCAAACTTCAAGAACTCACCTGTGCTAGCCACCAAGTAAAGCCTGAGACATGAGCACACGAGCAATGAAGACTACTGTGTTTTAGGTAACCAACAAATACCCTTCCTGAAGCGCACAAGTTCCAGCATCCCAGCCTTCAGCCTGCAGTCTTCTGCTGGATTGTGGGAGGAAGTGTAAAGCAGGAGAGAGAGGAGACTGGAAAGGAGTGGATGATGCTCCCAACCACAGCAGTACACCAGCCGGAGGATCCTAGAAGGAGCCGCCCTGGGACCTTTCACCAGAGACTGAGCACACTGGGGCTAAGTTGAGACCCACTTAAAAAAATTATTTTTTTTATTTATGTGTCTGTGTTCTCTGTGTGTATGAACACATTTATGTGGGTGCCCTCAGAGGCCAGAAGAGGGTGTCAAACCCCTGGCACTAGTACAAGTGGCTGTGAGAAAATCAGTGTGGATGCTGGAACTGAACTCTGGTGCACATTCTTACAACTGCTGAGTCATCCTTCCAGCTCTAGGCTCACTTTGTAATTTTAATTTTTGCCCCAAGGAAACTTCCATTCAGGCAAGAAATATCAGTGTGCAGTATGTAAGCTGTTGCCCAGATTCTTCCAAAGGAGCTGCACATCATCAATACAGTATGGTGAGCTGTAAGACAAACACTATTGCAGTAATGGATGAGGAAAGGGGAAGAGACACCATGAAGCACAGACCCTCGACTCTGCAGGTATTTTCGAAAGAAGCAGCCATCTTCCTATTCACAGTGTTTAGTCATGAGTTTTGCAACAGAAGCCCTGGAGCTCACAGGGGTTGCTTTCTAGCTGCCTAGAAAGGCCATTGAGAAAATGAAGGTGTTTTCAATTTCTACCATGTTCAACATTGATTAGGAAGTGCTTTCTTGATTTCAACATCAGTTTCTTAATTTTATAAATAATATGAAACAGGTGATCTCAATTAAAAAAGAGATTAGGTAAGGTCTTAATTTAAAAAAGTTTGGATTACCTAGAATAAAAATTAAATATGCAAATGTAAAGGCACTACAGAGAACTGCTGGGAACAGAAATAAATCTATTTGGAAATGGATGGGAGCTTTGCACAGATCAAAAGTAGGTAGAGAGTTTTGTAGAATTGGAACAAACTGATGTATTTATCCATTATTTCTCCCTCAATATTATTTCAAAGGTTTGAGGGATATGTTCCGATTCATTAACATTATGAAGCTTAAGTGACACACACACAGTCAGGATTCTCAGGGGAGATGAGCCAGCTGAACTCTAAAGAGGCATTGTAGAAAAGCAGCAAAAGGCAGGATGGGTTTAGCAGTAGAGGCCAGGGCATACACCTTTTTGTCAAAGGATAGCACCGTAGCACCAGTTATTTGGGAAACAAATCTAAATAAATAGAGTTAAAGGAATGGTAGCATCTGCAAGAAAGCCTAATGCAAATTGGACAGGGCTCCATAAAAGAGAAAGGACGGCACTTGAAAGTTGATATAAATAGTAAGCAGAGGGCTTGGTGGCAAAGGCACAGAGGCAGCAGCTCTTTAAATAAATGAATGCATGAAAATCCCAAATGTGCTTTCTGAGCCATTGCAACAAAAGAGATGTATGAGGAGAAACTGTGCTGACATCAGTGGAAATAAACAAAACCCACTATTTCAGGAGGCGTGAAGTTAGGCCTTGGGGTTTATAGCAGTGCTAGTGGAAGCAAAGGTAGCAGCAAGTGGCTACTCTTTGCATGGTTTCTTGATGATCTACAGAGAAGGACCAGTTGGGTTAGGGGTGGAGGTAATAAGCAGAGATAGAATGATAGAGAGACAGAGGTGGTAAATGGAGTGGATGGGGAAGTGAAGACTAGAGGCTTGGCACTGACAAAACAGAATATTACAGAGAGAAACTACAGAGACAGTTACAAAAGAGGCAACAGCAGGAAAAAGTCTCACAAGTGAAAGCAACGAGACAGATGGGCAAAGCCCAGAGTCCAGTGGAATGGATGGACTGTTGATCAAAACAAAATCCTCATCACTTAGGACACAGAGCACACTTCTAAAAAGAGGGGGGCGGAATCTGCCATACATAAAGATCAACACTCCAAATGGTCTGAACTTGTTAGTAGCAGAAACGAAGGTAGAAAATGATGGAGTCATCCCTTAGAAATTTGCAAAACAACTTCCTAATGAACATTCCAAATCCAGGGAATATCTCAGTAGATGGAGACACATGCAAACACGTGGCTAGCAATTTGCTTTTTACACATTCTTTATGTTTGTTTGGTTTGGTTTGATTTTTCGAGACAGGGTTTCTCAATGTAGCCTTGACTGTCCCGAACTCACTCTGTAGACAATGTTGGCCTTTAACTCACTTTCTGAAGAAGCTATTGAGGGTTTGCTCCATCATAAAGACAGACATGGAGTACAGGAAGCAGGAAAACCAATCAAAAAAGAACAGGAGATGGAGAGTGGAGATTGGCAGACAGCTCTCCTGGGAAGCTACACTCACAGGATACACTAAGGGTGTGAGATTCACATAGCTGACATTTGAAGATTACACATTTACTGAGCAAACTGCTGAGCGAAGTTCCGTGTAGGCCTGACACGTCACACACAGAAAAGGAAGAAGACAGTGGATGCTGAGCACAAGGTTTCACTTGCCATTTCTTTTCCGGTGCTACTACTTTGTGTTATAGCATCAGAATTCCTTTAAATGTTTTGTTGCTGTGTTGGTGTGTGCACATGTATGATTATGGGCACATGTGCACGACAGCATACACGTGGATGCCAGAGGGCAGCTTTTCAGTTCTCTCCCTCTACCTTGCATCTAGTGTTAGGAACTCAGGTCATCAGGCTTGGCTGCTGGTGCCTTTACCACCTGAGCCATCTTGCTGGACCAGTGCTGTGCTCTGTGATGCAGACTTTCTGATTCACAGCAAGCTTACTCACTTTTCAAACAAATGAGCAAGCACTTTAAAGAATTGAAGTCCCTGCCAGCCTGTGGGCTGGCTCAGTGGGCACAGGTGCTCAACATCAAGCCTATCAACAGGAGTTTGAGTGCCAGAATCCATTAGTTGTCTTCCAACCACCACATGTGCACTGTGGCACATGAATGCGAACACACACACGCACACGCACACACACACACACACACACAAACACAAGCGTGTGTGCATGCACATGCACGTGTGTGTACAGTAATAAAAATGCTAAGCTTCATTGAAACCCCAGGCAATAAGAACTTGGGTAGAGGTTGCTCATACACCAATCATAAGCCCCTCATCAAAATGGTTTAAAAAGCACTCAGAGAGGATAAAGGGAAGCCCCCAAACTCCACATTGCCACTGTTACAGTCAGTACCAGCCAGGCCAGCCATGGCACCTCCAGTCATATAGTCATAATGGTAGCCAGTGCCGAGGACTTTGGGGTCTGGGCTCTTTGTTTCTAGAGACTTATTTCATTACATTGTGTGTGTTTCGTCAGTCACTGGCCATAGCAGCTGGGGACAGGGGTAGTTCCAGGCAGGCAAGCCTGGATTTGGGCAAGGTATGAGTAGGTTTCTATTATATCCTTAGCTCATAAAATGCAAGCCTCTGAGGCTAAGAAGAATGCTGTATCTCACTGCCCAAGGGCCACTGGGATACTTGCTTTTGAATTTACATAGGAACAGAAAGTTGTGAATTTAAGATCTCCATTTGATCTTAAATTGTAAAGGCCACAGGCAAAGACAGAAGAGAATCCGAGAGAAGGAAGAACTGATAAAAAACTGGAGTTGGGCTTTTGAGACCCGGGGCCAAGCTGTACTTGCCCCCCAAGAATAACATACATTTTGCAGGTGTTAAAAACAAAACATTAGAGCTAAGAGCTGAGGTCCTCATGGCTAGTTCAGTGGTTTACGCTGGGAGGTGAAGGGTGGAGAACAATTTCTCACACTCAAGCAGGGTGTCCAGGCCCTCCACTTGTCACCCTCACCTGGGGCAGAATGCCACTCAGCACAGGAGTGAGAGAGGATGGCCGAGTGCCATCATTTGAAATCAGCACGGAAGCCACTGCACTTCCTTCGTCTTTCAGGCTTCTCTGTGAGGGCTCTCCTTGGAAGTGTTTGTTTTAAGTTTGCTTTACTCTGACTACTCATGGAAACCAAAGTGGGATTTTTCCCTCTATTGAACAACAGTGAAGGTCAAAGAGTTTCAACTCAAACTGATGGTGTTTTTATTACAGAAAGGGATTTCTTGACATTGGCTTGCCCCAAGATCGTGGCAAGTACACCCCTTTGTCTCCCGGCACCAGTATCTGATTGTGTCTAAGCCCTGTTCAGAGTCCTCTCACACACCAACAGCCACTTAACCCTGTTCAATATGCTTTGCTGCAGATAGTGCTAATGGCCTAATAACGGAAAATAGCCCTGCTAACACCAGTGAGCAGATAACCAGAAGAAAAAACACAAAACCCTGAAGAGGGGGAAATGGTTCCTTGTAGGAGGTATCTCTTTAATCTCTGGCTATGTTTTATAATAGTTCTATCATTAGACATTGTGTAAGATCAGCAAAAAATAGATGAAAAGAATGTTAAATTAAGCATAGATTCTAAAGAGCTTTCTGATAGCTAAATGTCTGAGGAAACAGAAAATCTGAGCTTCTTTTCCTTCTTGAAATTTGTTCCGAAATTGAAAGGACTCAGACTATATAATATACAAACCGAGTAGTTGTTTTTCTGTTTGAACGTCAGTGTTTCAGATTAAAAAGAAACTGAAAAAAAAGAAGGAGTCACTATTGGCAGAAAAAACTAGGCATGTAGTGTAGGGATCATAGTACAGAATGACACTTAGGGCAGTGGGATGTATCAATACTGAAAGCTATTACTAAGATGTATGTTCAGCAGAAAAAGTGTTTGGAAAATAATTCTTCATTCAGTTTATTGCTCCAATTAGAAAGGCCTATACCGCTGGGCGGTGTGGTGCGTGCCTTTAATCCCAGCATTCAGGAGATAGAGGCAGGCAGATCTCTCAGAGTTTAAGGCCAGCCTGTTCTACAAGAGCTAGTTCCAAGAGAGCTAAGGCTGTTACACAGAGAAATCCTGTCTTGACACCCCACTCCCCCACCAGAAGACCTACACCTATAGTTCCTGGGCATTCTGTACAGTGAGAGAAAATTTTAAGATCCCCTGGATCTGGACTGCTGTTCACAGCCAAACCCTAATGATCTCCTGTAGACTGTAGACAAGTTCAGAGAATTCTAATATCAGATACGGCTACCTGTGACTATAGAAGGGCAAGGAAAACAGTAAACAAAATGCAGAGAACACTCCATAATCATGTCTGAACACAGACAAAAAAATGTTCCCTTACCAAGACAATGCAACTGCTACCTTTCAAATTCAATCAAACTTGAAACCACATTGCTTTGAATTTCTAGGTAAGAATTATAAGGTAAGAATTATAAGTATACCTAATTACAGACCAGACTTTAATAACTAGTCCAGAGCAAATGCTCATCTTATTATTTTTTGGCATATTCTCTTAAGTAATACAAATCCTAAAGCAATTTAGTACCATTTTTTTTTCTGAGGTGCCCTCATGGTTCCCCATGTTGACTTGAGTCAATAAATCATGAAACCTTGTTTAAAAAGTGGATGTATTCCTGGGGGATCTGACTGGAAACCACCAAGTCTTGTCTATTTTCTCTACATGAACAGGCTCAGGGTACTCATCAGGTCAGCTGGTAACTCCACAGTGTGCAGGCTGTAGTCAATGGCATGGGGGATGTGCAGAGAGAACCAACAAGCTATAAAAAAGGCATGTGGCTATGAGCAATGGTGCTGTTTCCACAATGATCCTGCACCAGTGGTCATTCTTACAATGATTTCACTATGACCCCAAACTTCAGATAGTCATTTCTCAGACTGTAAATTAGTAGACTAAAGAAGGGCTTTATCACACAAGATAGTTCTAGTGCCTCTAAGTTATCATCATAAGCAAGAATACTCATATAACTTCAATGCCCATCACTGCTACTGTCATCATTGTTGTCTCCTCTCATCACCGTCATCATCACCACCATCATCTCCATACTGTCTCACCATCACTATCCCCACCCTCATCATCATTGTCATCATCATCACTACCACCACCATCATCATCATCATCTCCACCAGCATCATCATCACCACCATCACCCTCATCATCATTGTATCATCATCACTATCACGA
>JAQHUG010000009.1:10101991-10112084 GCA_028555095.1 Dicrostonyx torquatus
TGCCTCCAGGCCCTCTACTTGCTTTAGGAGGGTTCTTCTGTATTTCTGTGCTTTGATTGGTTAAATAAAGAGGATGCCTGGCCTGTAAGATAGGACACAGCCCTTAGGTGGGCGGAGTAGACAGAACGGAAGAAAGACAGTGAGAGAGAAAGGAAGTGAGAGAGTCGCCATGAGGCCCCCAACGCAGATGGATGCAGGTTAGACTTTTCCGGTAAGTCACCACCTCGAGGAATGGGTTAGTTTAGATGTGAGAGCTAGCCAAGAAAAGGCTGGTGATGATGGACCAGGCAGAATTTAAATGAATATAATTGTCATGTGGTTATTTCGAGCATAAGCAAGCAACCAGCGGCTGGGGGCTGGGAGCTGGGTGCTGGAAATACAACCCGCACCCCTCTCCCCCCTTTTATACAACAACTTGCTAGACTTGTGGCTCTTTTGTTTGCTTATTTATTTATTTATTTTAAACCTGGCTTTGTTGACACAAACATGTCTCCCTTGCATTGTAGCTGGGAAGAGACAGGCCATCAGAAGCTGTCTTCTGAGACCCATCCAACCTCAACTTCATCTTACACAAATGTTCCCCTGACAGTGATGCTGACAGCGTAGCAAGCAAGCTTTCATAGTTGGCTGTTCTGTTGTTTTCTCATGAGCTGATGTCGTTTCTGTCAGGGAAAATTATTTAGAGTCACCTCACATCCTCAGTCGGAAACGACATATTGAGAGGGCTGCAGCAGCTGGACCAAGCCAGTAGTACCATGGGTTACCTTCCTCAAATGGAGCTCAGTATTCTGTGTTGCTGATATTCAGTCTTTGAAACAACTATGTATAAAGTATAAGCAAACTTCTCATTTAGATTTTATAAAGAATAGAAAAATAGTAACTTCAAGTGATTTCTGGGTACATATCCATAGGGCATATGGAGGAAAGTGAAAGGCTCATCTCCTGTGGTGAAAAAGTCAAATGGACATCAGTAAGAACTGACTCCAGCTCTCTCAACACAACGCTGTGCATAAGTCTGTGGCATGTGAAGGATGCTGCTTGTGAAGTCATCGGTGAACTAGGATAAGGATGAAAGCGAGTTCCTCTTCCACAAATGTAATGAACCACAGGCAGTACACGTGATTGCTGCTAGCCACACAGCTCCAGCAAAAGCTGTCAACAGAAATTTGATGGAGACACACACCCAACAAAGGGACAGAACAATAGTGGGCAAAGCAGGGGAGAATGACTGGACTGGGGAGAGTTGAGCTTCCTGTAGTGAGACCTCGGGACACAACCCCTCATCAAGTTCCTACCAACACATGGTCTATCTAAAGATAAGAACACCTAACCATTTTGACACACAGTTAAGGAGAAGGTCTTGGTTAGTTTCCTGTGAACTAGACACAACCTAGAGTCATCTGAGGAGGGAGTCTCAATGGATGGATTGCTGCAGCCATGTCTGTGAGGGGTTGTCTTGACTGTTGATTGACATGGAAGGGCCCAGCTCACTGTGGGCAATGCCACCTCTAGGTAATGCCACCTCTAGGCAATGCCATCTCTAGATAATGCCACCTCTAGGCAATGCCACCTTTAGGCAATGCCACCTCTAGACAATGCCACCTCTAGACAATGTCATCTCTAGATAATGCCACCTCTAGGCCGGCACACTTGGGCTGTATAAAGAAAGCAACTGGGCATAAGCCAGAGTTTGAGTAGGTAAATGGCATTCTTCCCGGGTTTCTGCTTCAGTTCCTGCCTTCACTTCCTTCAATGCTGAACTGTGACTCAGAGGTTTAATGTGACATAAACCTTTCTCTACCCTAAGTTGCCTCTGGTCAGAATGTTTCATCACAGCCAAAGAGAAGCAAACTAGAACAGGGAAAAGGAAGGCACTGGGGAGTTGACTTTAGAAACTCTAATTGTTGGTTCTACATCCTAATGTCAGGGCTAAGACCTGAACAAACCAACACTGAAAGTCAAAGACACAATGTCAAATACACAGGAAAGTGCCCCTGTTGGGGAATTATGTTTATAACCGCAACAGTTTTCTGACCACAGCATGAAAGCACCTCTTCCTCAGCTCAGTTCTTCCCTTCAGAGACTGTTAACAGGGTCATCCAGGCCTGACTATATGTTAATTAAGTTGAATAGATAAAAATTGCCCTTCGTTAATTAAAGAATATTTGATATTAGTTAAACCAAGTAAATTTCTGATGCTTTAACATGACTGCTGGGGTCACCTAGTTTGTACAAGTTGGATTATCTTCTTAGTGCAAGTATTCTTAACTGATTAATTATTAATTTGCTCTATCTCAATTAATTTCAAAGGAATATAATTTTCTTCCATAACTGAAAACAAACAAAACAACAACTCAAAACTTTAAGCATCTTTTAAAAAATCTAAAATTAAAATAGACTAAGGAGGAGTTAGGATAGCTAGCCCATGAAGCAAAGTGAAGAGCAATGGCTATTGTGGCAGGACTTTTCACAGCTTCCCTCACCCTTCCCAAAGCTTCTCACTCCATCCTAACCGCCAAGGGAAGTATTCCTTTGACTAGTGTATCCATGCAGGATAAGCTACCCTCCTGTGAGGCACACAACAGCTATCTGAAGTCCAACTGTGCTTATGTTCAAGAAAACATGAAAAAGTGGCGATCCTGACAATTTACATATGTCAAATAAAATCTATAAAAATAACTTTTAATTAAGAGGTGAAAGCTCTTGCTTACTATGAAAGGAAAAGAGAAACTGAGAGGCTGTGAAGTTTTACAGAGCAACATTTAGAAATGTGAGACAAGAGACAGGTGGCAGATGGGGCTATGAGTGAGAGGTAAAGTGTGAGAGTACGTTCACGTAACATTTATTACAGAATAAACTGAACTTTACCATAGGGATGTTTGCATAGCAAAAACAGAGCACATAGAGTTTGTACTTGGTGGAGGTAGGAAATTAAGGTACCCACTGGGGGTTTGGATCATGTCCTCTATGAGGAAGGAATAGGGGACCACTGATGTTGAACATCTATGTATGTATGTATGGGTACACGTTCACACGTGTACATGTGTGTGGAGGCTAGAGGCTGACATTGGCTATTTTCCTCAATCCCTCCCTACCTGAATGTTTGAGAAAGAGCTTCTCACTGAACCTGGAGTTCTACATGATTCAACTAGCAGACTGTCCAGCCAGTTCCGGGAATCTTTTGTCTCTGCTTTACCAGAGGTGGGATTTCAGACACATGCTTCTAAGCCCGGATATTTTTTTAAAGTGGGGACAAGATCTGAACTCAAGTCCTTGCAAGCTTGCTCAGAAATCACTTTATGGATGGGACCATCCTCCAAGTCCTACATCAGTCTATGCCTACTATCACTTTTACATGAATTGGATCCTCTGACTCAAATAAATGAGTTACCCACCTCCACTCCCAAAATCAGGAGAGGGCTCTGGTGTTGACCTGCAGTCCAACTAGGAATATATAGAAGTATTGGAGGTGGGGCATTTGTTGTGGAATATTAGTTGAAGATGTGTTACATTCGTTCATGCTGTGGAACCTTGTTTAATGATGGAAAGACATGTTGCACTCTTTTATGTTGCATTTGTTTACCTCTGTAAAGCTGTGTTACTCTGCCTGTCTAAAACACCCGATTGGTTTAATAAAGAGCTGAATGGCCAATAGCTGGGGAGGAGAGGTGGTGCAGGAGACTTGTCTGTAGTCTGTCAATCATGTTTTTAAATAAATGCTGAAGTAGAGGAAGTAGAGGCAGGGCGAGGAGAACGTCTGGGAAGCAGGAAGCTCCCTTGGCATTCCTGTGCAGGCCACCAACGAAGCAGGATGTGTCCCTGTCCCAGCTGAGAAAAGGTACTGGCCATGTGGCTGACAATGGGTTAATATAAGTTATAATAGCTAGTAAGAAGCCTGAGATATTGGCCAATCAGTTAATAACCTAATGTAGACTCTCTGTGTGATTTTCTTTGGGGCTTGCTGGCTGTGGGGTACCAGGCGGGACACAAACCCCAACGAGCAGGCCCCTCATGTTACAGAGAGAGAACCAGGAGGGGCTGACTGGCAGGCAGACTAAATAGGAGTGGAAATCTAAGAAAGAAGGCAAGGAGCCAAAAAAAAAAAAAAGAGGAGAAGGGACACCAGGGGCCAGCCACATAGCCACATAAACAATCAAGGAATAAGAAGGGAAGAAAAGTATGTAAAATGAAGAAAGGTAAAAAGCCCAGAGGCAAAATGGAATTAAACAGAAATGGGATAATTAAAGTTAGAAATGTTGGCTTGAAACAGGCCAAGCTAAAGCTGGGCATTCATAAGTAAGAATACATCTCCATGTATTTATTTGGGAGCTGGATGGCAGGACCCCAAAGAGTAAAAAAATGACTACAGGCACTGGTGATCCTTCCAGTCTTCACTCATGACCCAGAAACACTGGATTTTCTTCCTTGTTCTGGTTCCTTGTGCTAAGAAGAAAATTTCAAATCCAATACCAGTCTTATCAGGCATACTTTCCCATTGCCTCTCAAGCACTTTGTATGTTCATATTACAGTTTTCAGGACCTCATTGTTCTAATCTAGCAGACTGTCTACATTTGATTTTCATGTGAAATTCTGTTAGAAACAACTGCAGGTGAACAAGCTCCCCTTTGTAACAGCTGACAAAGGAAGCTCGGGGCCCTGTAGTTCAAAAAGATTAAAGTCCCTGAAGTTCTACAGTCCTTACAACTGACTTTCAGGGCGACTTGGGTAATTCTCTCCGATTTATATAAAATGTTGACAGTATTTGACATTTAGTGCCAATGGGGAAAGTCCTCTTTCTTCCTATATGGTTTTATGAAAAACAAGTACAGTATTTATCCTGTATATTGAGGGTCTCATGCTGAAAATACAATGGCACCAAGAACAACTTCAACAAACCACAAAAGTGAACAGAATGGTTCTGCCTAAAGATGAAGACAAATATCTTTGTGCCCCGCTTGCCTCCTCCAAAAGCACTCCCCAAAAACCAAAGAATAAGAAGTGGCAAAGAAATTGTCTGTAATTCAGGAGACTGTCACAATTCAAGCCAGATTAGCATCCTGAGGAGGGGACAGGGTGTTGAAGAATCTTGTCCATTCTACCTCACCCATCTTATGATATGGCAGACCACCCAGGAAAGCAATCACCCACACCCTCAGGCTTTCCAGCCACACTGAGATAAAGATTATGTATCTGGGTACATGGGAAGGGTAAGGGTGCCCCTGGGGAAGCAGGCAAGGTTGCAGAAAGGACAGTCTGCAGATCCTAGGCCTCTGGTGCTAAACAGAGATAGGGCCAGTAGGCAGGCCTGAATCTTTACAATCCACAGCCAATGGTCCTACTGCCCTTAACACCTGAAAGAGGGAGGGATGGAGGAAAGGGGGAGAAAGGTAGAGAGGGAGGAGAGAGAAGATGGGCACATTTTTTGAAGAATTCTAAGCTGCTTTGGGCAAACTTTCACACCCTGCTTTCTTCCTCTTTAGTACCTCCGTATAATGGCACTTTCCCACAAAAAAATAAGGTCATGGCTTTGGATTATGTTGGAGAAAGCATTTATTTAAGTGTAAGATGATGAATACATATGTTAAGATAAATAGTCAAATGACTAGAAGAATGCAGACAAGTGATTATTCAGTTACATATGAGCCACACAAATCATGTCTCAAACAACAATAACAAAAAACAAAATCCAAGAGGCATGCAGGCTGAGGAATACAAGGAGAGGAAAATGCAAGTCAGCCCTAGAGGAATGGCTTGCTCTAGGTTTGGGACAGAGGAGTTACAAGATGAGAAGAATTCAAAACCATAGCATTGTCTCTTAGTGGCCACAGCTGGAGGTAGCTGAAATGCAAAAGAAGGAAAATAAGGACACTGGTCTAGAAACCAGATTATAATGACTCAATAATTGATTAAAATGTCAAAAAGGAAGACTGGATAAGTAAGTTCTCGTGCAGAATTCTACATGGTTTGCGAAGATGCAGGAAGCTCATGGAAGTGCAGTCTCTCCATCCCTAAGACATACACTGGCTGCATGGTGACATGCTCCAAAGAGCAGTACAGAAAGGCCTGTGGGCAGGCCTGCAGGACAAGAAACTCAACCGTGGAGAAGCCTCAGCCAGATGATCAGGTCAGTGTCAAAATTGGCGGCTCACACTGACAGGAAGTGATGGCATGAGACTTCACTCCTGTCACCTGCCACTCCCCAACCTATAATCCTCACTCAATCACAAGAAAACATGACAGAAATCTCAACTGAGAATACTCTGTAAATTCCTGACCAGTGTTGAAGCCATTATATGAGAAGCCATGTACTTGAAATTGTCACAGAAGGAGATGTCTAGGGAAACAAGGAATAAGTGCAGTATAGAATCTTAGACGGGATCCCAGGAGGGAAAAATATTGTACAGCCTGAGGTCAACAGCAGCGCACCCATGCTGACGGGTGGTGCCAACAGTCAGTAGTCAATAAGCAGCGCACCCATGCTGGCTGGTGGTGCTAAGTGTGCTACTGTAGTGGGGCAGAGGTTACAAGGGGAAACCAGCAAGGTATCTGCAAACCCTCTAAACTATCTTCACCACTGTTTCTTTTTTTTTAATTTTTTAATTTTTTTAACGGTTTATTTAACTTTATTTTATGTGCATTGGTGTGAAGGTGTCAGATCCCCCGGATCTGGATTTCTGGACAGTTGTGAGCTGCCATGTGGGTGCTGGGAATTGAACCCGGGTCCTCTGGAAGAGCAGTCAATGCTCTTAACCGCTGAGCCATCTCTCCAGCCCCTTCACCACTGTTTCTTATGTTCTAAACCTTCCACAGTGAGGCTTATGGTTTCTGATAGTATATGTAAGGAATCTGGAAAGCAACACTTCTACACCCACATTGGAAAAATGCTAAACCAGGAAATCAACAAGCCTTCTTAGATAAGCAGAGAAGTGGAGTCACCTGTCATGTCACTGACCCCCAACAACACAGATGAGTGCTGGAGCCTTGAACTCTGACAGGAGAGCTGTAGGCTCAGCCCAGTCTTGTATGATTGATAGAAGGTCTGAGAAGGGCTAGGGGTCAGGTCTCCAGGAGTTTAAGTTCTAGGATCTCAGCTAAGGAAAAAAAATCCCCCCAGCATGTGGCAGGGGCAGAAAGCCATGGAGAGGCATCTTCAAAAGACAAGGAGGAAGGCGAAAGACCTCAAGGTGGAGCTTCACAAACGCACTCGGTGATAATAGCCAGCTGAAGAAAGCTCTCAGAAGTAGGAAAACAGGATAAAGGCCATTGGCTCTATTAAAACTTACACAGATGATTTACCAAAGGTTCATTACAAAAGAATGTGGATATTAAATAGCCTAACAATATGGAAATAATAACTTCTAAAAATTAGAGGTGGGCATAAAATTATATTTACTTTAGGACAGTCAATTTATAGTTTGCAGGTACAAACACAGTATTTGAAAACTATGACGACTTTAACACTAATTTTGTAATAATCTTTTTCCTTGAAGTCATATTTGGTTTTAGAGGACTTATATCACGTGGTAGAGACACTCTCAAGTCCAGCACCTTCTTCCGTTTTGTTTTCTTTTCTTTCGCTTCTGTTAAATGCAAGTCAAATTCAATTGGATGCTTGTACTTAAAACAGCATATCTAGAATGGACACAGTGTTTAAAATCTGCTTCATTCTTTTTCTCTGTTCTCTTTAATTCCTTTTTAATCATTACATATCCATCCCTTTATCTGTGCCTATACATTTCAATAATAAGATTGCATTCATTAGGCAGGAACATTCATTATGCTTAGAGAAAGACTGGGTAACCACTGCTCTCTTCTTTTTCTTATATCTCCTTTTTCTTTATTGTATATAAATGTACAATATTTATAAATGAGCATGCATCATTTTTATGGAAACAATAAAAAATGATTATTCTTTCTATAAATTTAATGGAATACTTAAATGAGCACCGTATATCTTTTTGTTTTAAAAACCTATGATTGGGGGTCACTGGATTTCAAATCTCATTTAGCACATCATGGGTTATAGAATGGAGATTAATTAGCAGAAGACTCTAGGTCCCGGCTTCATCATCTGCCCCATGAAGGAGCTGAGCAGGGATGCTTAAGTCTCCTCAGCTGAAACCCTGTAACTCAGGTTCTGGTGATTAAAATTTCTCTACACTGATCCACAAGTGGCACTTCAGACACACGGCAAGGGTTCCCCTATTATCTTGGCTCTACTGTATGCTCTCCAGGAGTGCATCTTACTTCCTTTAAAGCCCTCAGAGCATTCTCACCTGAAGGGAAGCTCAGATGTCAGCAAGGATGAATCCCAATGTAATAACGGAACATGTTCGTTTCCATGAGATTATAAAACACAAAAAGGATAGGCACGAATGGGGACTCAGTATTCATGAGAAACCTCTCAAAACAGCATCTTTTCCTGCTATCACCATTACCCTCCAAGCAGGAGTGGGAAATAATGTGAAGGCATTTGAGCTCTTCTGGGAAAACTGGATATTAAAGTTAAAAATGATGACTGAGGTCAAATAAGTTGAGTGTTTGTGGGAGATATGACAGGTCTAGAGAGTGCTGGAAGAAATTTTAACAACAGCTCTGTGGCCTATTTTGCATAATTATGAAATTTGATTATGCAGAGCAAAATACTGGAAACAAACAGATGAGGATTAAAATAGCACTTTTTTTTGGTCTAAGAGAAACATTAACAACAAACTTGCTCTGCAATTCAGTAAATAAAATATTCTAGAGACAAAAGGATGAAAATTAGAAAAATGAAATCAGTATATTGAGGTCTACTGATTTCCCACAGAATTTGTTTTTTTCTTAGTACATGCAGAATCCTCAAACCAAGTAATTAACTTTATTCTGGATGGGCAACAACAGACTGTGTCAGGTTAAAAACAAAGCTGTATGAAGAACGTTCACAAGAGTAAAATGATTAACAGGCACTCAGGACTAGCACAAACATTTTACATAGTTATGCAACTACAGTTTGGGAGACCAGAACCATTAAGTATTATCCACCTATCAAGTATATGCATTTGTGTGCATATTAGAAATAAAGCCAGGATTCTGTCTGCTGCACTGTGGTATTTCTTACTGACCTGAGTGAACATTTCATGTATATGCTAGTCTAACTTTTCTCTTTCTGATTAACTGGGAGCACACCTAGCCCAAGTTTCTTCAGAGTCATCAAGCCCAGTCTCTGGCTTCAGTGTTTATTACATCAGTAAGACAGGTCGGCCAGGCTGCTGCCATCGGAAAGGCAAGCTCAATATAACAGAAAAGTTTGCTTCCATTTAAAGCTTTTCTCTCTTAGCCAAGTTCAGTGTGGGTTGGAAGTCTAGGTAGTCTTGGAGGCAACAAGACAGGGAAGGGTTTCCTAAGTGGCATTGTTATTACATTAGATAGAAATAACGGCAGCCGAGACGCACCTGGGAGCAGGGACCCTCTATTCCCCAAAACTCTCTGGCCATTCAGCCACAGGGCTTCTCCCGGCTATGGGCTTTTCTCCTATCCCACCCCAGCTTGCCCCCAAGATCCCCTTTCCATCTGCGGGGACCTAGGACCTCACAAAACAGCCGGCTTTAGGGCTGAGGCTCTGGGGACAGGGTGGTGAGCGCAGGGCAGCAGGGGTGCTTTGTCCCACGGAGCTGCATCCACCAAGCCCAGCACTCTTGCCTGCAAGATCCTGGACCAGTGGGCACCAGCAGAAGCATCTGGAGGGTAAGTGTGTTCCCATCCGGCGCCCGCCCAGATGCCCAGAAAAGGGGAGCAGGGACCCTCTATTCCCCTAAACTATCTATTTGGCCGCAAGGCTTCTCCTGGCTATTGGATTTCTCCTATCCCACCCCAGCTTGCCCCCAAGCTCCCCTTTCCATCTGCAGGGTCCTAGGACTCACAAAGCAGCAGGCTCCAGAGCTGAGGCTCTGGGGACAGGGTAGTGAGCACAGGGCAGCAGGGTTAATTGTCCCACGGAGTTGCATCCACCAAGCCTGTGCTTTTGCCTGCAAGATCCTGGACTAACAGGGGGCCCTGATCTAGTACCAGCAGAAACATCTGGAGGGTAAGTGTGTCTCCATCTGGCACCTG
>JAQHUG010000009.1:10117702-10127822 GCA_028555095.1 Dicrostonyx torquatus
AACCTAGTCTATATGGATGCATACCTTCTTAGGCCAGGATGGAGTGTGGAGGGCCTTGGGCTTCCCATAGGGCAGGGTACCCTGCCCCCTCTTAAGGAAGCAGGGGGAGGGAGAAGGGGTTATGGGGGAGCAGGAGGGCTTGAGACAAGGGGAGGAAGTGTAAATTTTTCTTTTGACAATAAAGAAAAAAAATAACGGCACCCTTAAAATGTAGAAAATAAGTAAAGAAAAGCCCTGCTTATGTTTTATGATTTTTAAGATCAAACTGAATCACTGAAGGAAAACTGAGTACTAAGAAAGCTGGAGTCTTTACTAATACAAGGAAATCATGTGAATTTGAATTATGTGTATTGCCATTCCTTTTTACTTAACTATCCACCTACTGTAGTGATATTCTGTTTGTGTTTTAACAAATAAAGCTTGTCTGAGAATCAGAGTATGGAGCTACCCACATAGTTAGCCATAGAGGCCAGGCAGTGGTGGCACACACCTTTAATCCCAGCATTCAGGAGACAGAAGCAGATGGATCTCTGTGAGTTCAAGGCCACCCTGGGCTACATGAGATTGAATCAGTCTAAAAGAAACAGAGCCAAGTGGTGGTGGCTCACACCTTTAATCCCAGCACTGGGGAGGTGGAGATGGGAGGTGGGTGATAAAGCTGTGTGGAGAGAGGAATTTGAGGCAGGAAGAGACAGGAGCTCAGGATTCCATCTGAGGTTTCATAGAGACGCCATTCAGTCTGAAGACTTGTAGAGACAGGATACTCCATTAGGTCTGAGGATTTTATAGAGGTAAGAACTAGTGGCTGGCTACTCTGCTTCTCTGATCTTGCAACTTTCACCCCCTAATATGACTCCAGGGTTTTTATTATTAAGACCATTTAGAATTTACACTACACGCCCCCACATTCAAGTTTTAAAGATGGAACATGGCACTGTCACTGGTGAAGTCAACTCCAGTCTGCGTTTTCCATGAAGACATACCTACACATAACCAGCAGCTTTTGAAACAGCCATACCCTGCAGGCTTATGGTTGTAAATTTCAGCCTCCCCAGCTTTTGAGAAATGCAAATAAAGAAAACTCATCAAAAGGTTGCCATAATTCTCACAGTTGACTAGACGGAAGCATTTTTGACTACTCAAAATTAATAGCAGCTCCCAAGGCCTTATAAGAACAGCTGTCACTAAGAAATACACTCACAAACAAAAAAGCAATTCTCTCCCTATGTTGATTTGTTAGTGGCACGCAGCATTAGCCCTTCAGGAGCACTGAGCCACCTGCAGACCTTTGATGGGGTGGCTTGTACCCACTGCACACAAGTTTTATGAACACCTGACCCATGCCCTCTTAGTCTGAGCACATACTTAACCCTCGTGAAAACACCCACTGAAGGAATAGCAAGGCAGGATTCTGTGGGGGTCAGTCAACAAACAAATCCAAATGGGATAAATCACTAACAGAAACGGCTCGTCTCTTATGACCAAAATGCTCCAACACTGAGACATTTGTGGCATAAAATTGGGTTTGGGAATGTAGATAGGGCTGCATGACTTCTAGCTATATTTGGTACAGAGATTAATTTTCCCACACAGAGTCTCACTCTTCCTTACGCTAGTGTCATTCACACGTGAACCAGTGAAGACAGATCCGATAACATTCATGTATGTTGCAATAATTTTTGAAAGTAAGAAATACAGTCATATCTGTGAATATTAAATACTGAGTTTTTCAGAATAAATAAGAAGTTGAATTAACGTCAATGCTTGTATTTCCTAGTCCTTGCTATGATGTTAATTGTCTCTTTCCAGGGCTGAAACAGGCCAGAACATGCCACTGCAATGACATTCAAAAGAAGGGCACAGTTGGTGGTTATCTAAGCTAGTATCTATGGGGACCTGCTATAAGCAAATTTTTAAAGAGAATAAATGTTGTGACAGTCGGACTCATCTGCAGCATTACACAAATGTTCTCGTCTACAGTAAACACAGTCATGGAGAGGCAGGCTCACAAAGAGCATGCGACCAGCAGCCAGCAGACACGGCCATGTTCACTTTAAATTCTTCATATGACTTTTAGCAGATTTCTCTCTGGGTTTATTTCTAAAATGGAAAGCTGGGCTGCTCTGTCATGAAGGCGCTTTCAAATGTGTACTTCATATCTGCAAATTGTTTCTAGCTGCTATCTAACTATCCTTCCTTGCCACATAAGACAGGAAAATCCATACCTCTAGTGACTCAAGACTCCTTCATTGTTCATGCCTCAGCCTGTCTCTTTGTTACTGTTGAGACTATTCCTCACTGACTACCGGTATTTAGCTAGTGACTCATGATAATAAGAAAATCAACTAGTGTTGCCAAGATGGATGCAAAGGGAAAGACCAGGTCATGCTTTAATTAGTGGTCCAGAAAGCCCCACCCAGAGGTGGCCGCTCCATCACTACACACTCCTGGAGCAGACATAAAATCTACACAATTGACATTTCCTAGTCTACGGTTGCTTTCCATATATTTTGGAAAAACCTTCCAGGTAACTCAGTTGGTCTTTGTTTCTCTACTCACACCATCTATCCACCAAGCAGAGAGGACAGTGTGGTATAAACCACTCAGAGTTACTTGGGTCTCAACGATAACATACTAGGTCAGAAAACTGGCTGCCTTCTATTTTTGTCTACCTAGGTATTTACTATTTAAAAATTCAAGGTGGCCAAGAGCTTTGTAAAACTGAATTTATTGAAAGCTTACTGGATGTTCCCATGGCTACAGTTGGTAGCATTATAGTTTGGGAATTGAGTGCATCTGCAATTTTTTATATTAAATTTGGAATGCTGGATATAAACCTATTTAGAAAGGATTGCACTGATGGATGGTAAATAGCTCTCCAACACAAATATGAGGCCAATATTTGGTTTCTTTTATCTTTATTTGGTGCTGCTTTGGGAAAATTACTTGGAAAATAAAGGTGAGAAATGGTTCTATGAGCACAAACTGAAAGTCCACATACAAATGAAATAAGCTCTTGTCTAACTGTTTTCTTCCCTCCCAGTGGTACCCACTGGGCACCCAGAGAATAGCAGATGGGACACAAAACTATTTCTCTAGCACAGTAACTTGCCAGTTTTACTAGAAGATTCTAAAATTATTTAATCTTACTCAGCTTTGTAAGGAGAAAGGAGCATCTTTAGGGATGTAGGTGATAGAGAAAGACTGTGTTTGACACTCCAGAACTTCTGTGCTCACTTATCTTCAAGAGATGAGTTAGTTATGGCACAGACAGGCAGCCTGACCTACTCCATGTAACTTATCTTCACCAGGAACGGACAACATAAGTTCCCTTAGTACTTTCTTTGAGTGTGTGTGTGTGTGTGTGTGTGTGTGTGTATGTATATGGGTATTTTGCCTCTACATATGTCTGTGCACCACGTGCATGCCTAGTGCCCACTGTGGCAAAAAGAGGGCATCAGATCCCCTGGGACATGGTTGTAAGAAACAATATGAGTCCTAAGAACTGAACTAGGTTCTCTGGAAGAGTAGCCAGTGCTCTTAAGTGCTGAGTCATCACTTCGGTTCCTTGACTATATATGTTAACACAAAATATCCAATTTTCATTGACCATTTCTTTGCCTGTGGGCATCCAGCACAAACTAGCTTTAGAATTCTTTCTAGGTGAGAGCTGCAAAATAGTCCTCAGTCCACTGCAACACTCAAGTGCTTTCCTTGTAAGGCTCTCCTGAGTTATGGGACACACCTTAGTTGCCACCTGCTGCTGTATGAAACTACCTTAGTCGGGGTAATATTTTTGCAGAAGTCTAATTCTGGAGATGGAGAAATTCAAGACTAAAGTGAAGCAAATCTGGTGTCTGGTGAGGGCCTGTTCATCACAAACGCCATCTTTGTTGCCCTCCTCTGGAAGCAGAGTAGGTAAGCAGCCTTTGCTCTGTTTATTAGAGCACTAATTACTTTCGGCTGAACTTCACCTTCATGACCTAATCACGCCCCATGGGTCCCACTATAATATCAATAAATATGGGGTAATTTCACACATAAATGTTGAAGGACACAAGTATTCAGTTTGAGGCGGTTTCCTGGAGGCCCAGGCACTCTGAAGGGAGAGTTGCTAGGTAAGTGGACTGAAACAAAGACCATTAGAATGGTGGGCAATGGGCATCCCCTTTGAACCTGATATAAACACCAGTTATCCACATCTCTTGGGAGTATGGGTTTCTGGTCCTATTTAAAAAGTGTTCATTAAACAGCACCAGAGCCTGGGACAGCTGTGCAGAAAGCCAGGATGGGGTCATGCTTGGCCTATGCTATTCATTCTAATGGCTGAGAAGTGGTGCACATTTAAATGTTTGTCTTTTTCCTTTTAGTTTCTTACTGAACATGATTCTTAAACTTAGACTGCATCAGGGGCCATCAGCACACACCAGATTCTGATTGTGTCAGACTCATCAGTGCACATCAGATTTGGCCTGCATCAGGACCCATCAGTGTACATCAGATTTGGCCTGCATCAGGACCCAATCAGTGTACATCAGATTTGGCCTGCATCAGGACCCATCAGTGCACATCAGATTTGGCCTGCATCAGGACCTATCAGTGAACATCATGGAATCTAGACATAAACAGTAATTCTACCTCCTTCTCAGAGAAGTGAGGGGATACATAAAGGGAGCTCTGTTCCTGAGGACACAACTTGGCTGATATTTAAAAGACACACTGATTTTGGTAGAGTAAAAGAATATGATTTTCATACATACATACACAAAAAGAGCACTGTGGAAATGATTTGTGCGATAGATTCTGAAAGATACGCAGTCTGATGCTGCGGCATCCTTCAGAGCTGCCTGCAGTCTATGGGAGGCTGCCACCATCTCTTACAGACTAGCTGTGGCATTATCATTTCATAGATGTAGAATCTAAAAACAGGGGGTTTAATTTGATTAAGATTCTGTACAAGTTTCATCAATGGAAGAAGCAGGGAATAAAAACCAGAAGGAACTGTTGGCTTGTATAATACATGTAAGTACACCACAGGGACAAATTAATTCAAAACAAAAGGACCAGCCCATGTGGATTCTGGAAGAAACTGTTAATATTAAAGAAAATGCATAAATAAAAAATGACAAATTTACAATCCCCAAATAGTGCAACATTTTCAGTGGGAAGACAGCCCACTTGTTGTGACGGAACAGGAACCACCTGGTGTCTGTTCTACAACCATGTGCTGCTCTTCTTCCCCTTTACTACCAAAGAAGCTGGTCAGTGGTGGACACCTTGAATCCCATCCCTAGGGATGGCAGAGGCAGGCACATCTCTGTGAGTTTGAGGCCAGCACAGTCTACAAAGTGAGTTCCAAGACAGCCAATGCTGTTACACAGAGAAACCTTGCCTTGAAAAATGAAAATAAATAAATAAATAATTGGGAGAAATAACTCCAATTTCATTTTTCTTCCTTTGGAAAGCTTGTATTGTCACTGTCCTGAAAGAAAAGGTCTAAAGCTTTGTTTTCTGTCCTCCCAACCTCAGTCCCTCCATTTCTGGATTTATGGAACCGAGTGACTTCATTGGACAAGTTATTTTGCTTGTAAAAACCCCTGGTTCCTTCTGCTTTGTTGGAGACATGCCAGGCTTCTAGTGATCAATAGTTCCTTATTGTTGTCATTGGCATACTGTCCACAGGTGTGTAAAGGACCCCTGTGGGTGTCAGGTAATCAGAGTGTAGCTGTCTTTTCAAGAAACATTACAGTAAATAATTGCACACAGGAATGGGGCTTTGTGAGGAGATGAGATGAACGATGGCCGTGAAGGAGCTCTAGAATGTTCTTTCAGGGGTGATGGTCTTCAGGACTCTTGTCCCACCTGAGTTCAATATGGTATTCCTAATTGCTTAAGGGCAACTGAGCAATTATAAAATTCATTCACAGAAGTTTTACAAGTTGACCAGAAGTCACACAGATATGTTCATGAATGTCCAGAGAAGACACACAACAGGAAAAAAAATCTGGAAACTGGCCTAATGTCCTATGGAATTCTAGAAATCTGAAAACCTGCGCAGTCAACTTAGTTATTAGGAAAAAGTGACATCCCTCCTCCACCCAAATAAGGTATTTCTTGACAAGTTGAATGACAGCTATCCAAGTAGGAAGCCACAGCTTTCTTTTCTGTTCTAGGTGAATATAACCACATGTCTTTTGTTGGTGCTATGCAAGTTCTGCTTGTGGAGACAATGACTCCACTGTAGCATGGGATACTAGGTTTAAGATACTCAGATCTGCATATGGTTGCCTCATCTCATAAATACATAGGCAACTACCTGTAAGATGTGAGGCAAAGGAACAGCTACTAGACAGCCTCATGTACTGACTGCAGAGTGCTGGAGGCTCTCATCTAGCTTCTGCCTGAAGGCCAGTGGGAGTTGGGGAGGCAGAGGCCCTAATGCTCTGCATAGCCCCAGGAGTCTGTTGAACCTGAAGCTATAGATGGACTCAAGGGAAGCCTGATAGATGCTGCAAATAGATACCTCTGAGGCTTAGGTTAAGACAAACTTCAGAGGAGATTTGGTATATTTACCCAGTATAATGATGCACATCTTTAATTTCAGTACTTGGGAGACAGAGGCAGATAGATCTTCATGAGGTTAGGCCAATCTTGTCTACATAGTAAATTTTACACCAGCCACAGTAGGAAAACCCTATATTCCCACCTCCACCACCAACTAGACACACTTTGGTATACCTTCCTCAATCTTTAAGCATGTGCTTGAAGCCTGAAAAAAAAATCACTGAAACAACATTATCAAAATCTCCATAAAAGAAGCTGTCACATCCATCTATTTTAGAGTGTGTCCTCAAGAGAACACACTCCAGAGGGAATGTGAAAGAACAGGATGTAATTTTAGACAAAGTTCCAGAAGATTACAGGCTGTAACTAAAACTGAAGCTTTAAGGTGTCAAAGGATTATCTTAGCAAGTATATTATAGATTCCATATATTTTGAATTCCACTGTGCTTTTCAACTTTCTTCCAACTTGATCAAAAAGTTGGACCCTTATAATGAGTAACCTTACTGTATGTATATCATTCCAAAACCTTATCTTTGGACACTGTTACTCATGCGATGAAGACAAGACTAATTTTCTATCTCCACAGAAAGCATGAGCCCAATGTGGAGACAAAGTTGGGTAAATAAGGTGCATTCTTACATGTTCATGAAACAGGTATCCAGGAGAGAGAGTGACTTCCAGGGTCCTTGCATAGCACCTGTGGCTTACCAGAAGCAGCTATGTTAAAGTCATGTGCCTAGTAGGGCATTTTTAGGCCAGAGTATTTGGTTGTAGAAGATGGAGATTAATGTTGCAGATGGAGATGAGACAAAATGAAGTCTAGTGACAGAAATAATACTTAACAAGAACCCAGCAAATAGTACTAATCTTGAGATGCAAGAGACACTTATAAGGAGTAAGAGGATATAAGGCTGAGACACACAAAAGAAATCTAAATTTACTGGAAAGTACACAGCAGACAATCAACTCAATCTTGAAGGTCCACCTTGAAATGTTAAATGGAAACTACTGCTTTACTCTGATGGGGTAAGGTCAATATAGAATTAGAATAAGGTACTATAAAGATTTGAGATGTAACATGATTCTTTTAGATTTCAGATTTTAATAGTATTTGTTTATCAAAAGGAGATGAAGGCAAGTATAGTGGTACATGGTCAACCAGGGCTACATAAGGAGACACCCCCTTCTCTCTCACACACACATGCACACGCACACACACGCACACAGTCACCAATGAGAGAAAGCAAACGACAAAAGGATAAATAGGAAATTAAATCAAAGTACCTGACTTCCTACCCTGGCTTTGGCCCCATAAGAGGAAGCAACTGCTTCCTGTCACCCACGAACAGCGCTGGGTGCACAGTGCAGTCAGACAGAAGGTGACAGGAGGTACAAAGCTATGCACCAGGCTTACCGTCGCTGAGCACCTACATGTGACTAGCTGTGGCAGCTGGAAGACACCGCACCAAGGCTTCCCTTCCTGCATGCCAGGCTTGCCAGTCTCAGAGCACTGCTCCCGTTAACTGTTCTCTGTGAAATGCATTTACACAAGCATCCCAGGGCCTCCTTCATAACATAATGTTATTTTGTCCTCAGGATAAAGTAATTATAAGTCACAAAATTGAACTCAACGTGGAAAAGCAATTTTTGCTCTTGGGTACCATCTCAATCCTGAGGCTGTGTTTAGGAAGGGGCCCCTGTGAGGACACATCAGGAATATAATGGTCTAAATGCTGAACCGTAGCTAGCAATTAAAACAGAAGTAAAGGGGTTTTCACTATTGCAGATTTAAATGCCGAATTTTACTTTAGAAGTTCATATAGCTTCCTGTACAAACTGAAGTCTTACCCTTCATCCTTCTTTCTTGACATTTCCACTGGGTGTTTAAGAACATCTTCAAACTTAATCTATAAAATATAATTCTGGATTTGAGCTCTGTGCCATCCTAGACTCCATTCTCCATTTGAGTGTTAAAATGACCTTTAAGCAGCGACACTGGGTCACTCTGTTGCCTTATTTTACTGACCCATGGCTTCCCACAATTAAGAATACAGTTCAGTACCCTAAGTGATCATGAGGTCAATTTCTGCCCCCATCCTGAACATGTGTGCCATTAACCAACTTGGTCCCCCCCCCAGTACCTCTGTATCTGCTGTTTTCCTTGACTTAAGATGTGTTCAGCTCTAGATATCAATGCTTGTCTTCTTCACAATATTCAGACCTCAGCTTCTATTTCTTTGAGTCTTGATTGGCCTGCCTGGTTAAAACCTAGCCACCTTGCCTAGCTCGTATGCCACAGTACCGGTATCCTGTTTTATTTACTCTGTGGTACTTCACTTTATCAGAAAGTGCCTAAGGGATCTGCTTATTGTTCATCCTTTCTAATTCATGAGAAGCCAGAATGTCACTATCTTATTCTTAGATATTCACAATGAAGTTTCTAAATACAGATCTGTGAATGAAGAGGCTAACAAGTAAAGCCAGTTCTGTTTTCTTCATTTGAAGATAATATGTCAACTTGTTTACATAAACATCCTCCTCCACAGAAAGACTTTTACATACAACAGTCCCTGTTCAAATCTCCTTCCTGACACCAGGCAACCCCTGACCTAAGAGCCTCTATCATGCCAAGCCAGGTAAGTGTTCTTTTATTGTATCTTTACAGATGGCTTTTATCATGGAGTTTTCTTTAAAATAAAAGCACACCAACAGATGTGCACTGGTCCCTCTTAAAACTCTTCTGCATCTCTCTTCACTCACTTGAACTTGAATTCCATCTGGTCAAAGATCCCAACCTGAGATGGCTTTTCATGAACATGCCAAGTACCTTCTGTCCCCACTACCCTTCACTGGTATTCTTCATAAGAGGCAGAAGACTAAACTAGAATGACACCTACCACACAGCCTTCAACAAGACAATCAGTTCACAGTCCACTCTCTCCATAAGAATCTAAGATATGTAAGAGAAAAGACTTTTGTTCATGTCCACTATAGTACTATAGGAAGCTAGAGGACTGAATATACAGAATGAATTCAACTAATTAAAGAACTGGAATAAAATAACTGTGGAGTGAATGGCATGTCCATGTGCACATGTACACATGTATGCAGTTTACATATTTTGTTTCAAATACAGCATTTATTCTGTTTGATACTCTGGTGACATTAATAATATATGCAAAAATCTACTTATTATTAAAGAACTGATGTAGTAACTTATAACTAGGAAGCTAATGAGCTGCAAGTTCACTTTAAAATCAAGCTGCTCTGTGTATTTAGTATGTGTACAACAATGTTCCTGTTAATTGTCAATAATAATTTGGGCTCTGACGGTAAACTCCAGAAGCAAACTTCATTACTTGAATTGATATGGTTACTTCTGGAACAAAACCTTTTGAGAATAATGAACTATATAATGCACACTAGAAGCTTGTAGGAGCGATCTTCTGTATTTCTGTGCTTTCATTGGTTAATAAAGAAAGCTGCCTGGGCCTTTTGATAGGGCAGGACTTAGATAGGCGGGGAAAAGAGAACAGTATGCTGGGAAGAAGACTG